>CALYDF020005225.1:0-14581 GCA_944474145.2 Dicrocoelium dendriticum | reverse complement strand
CGGCTTAGCTATTATGACGTTGTGGGAATGTAGCAATATATTCATTGCAACAGCTTATAATATCTGCAGCGAACGAAGCAACGCGTAAGTACATATACAGTGAGTTCACTGCTTATGCCAAGCTCACAACAGAGAATAACCTACCAAAGCATCACTTAAAGGATGGGTTACATGCGTCTGGTCCTTTGTGTCGAAGAGATAACCTGATCACACTGTTAGATCGCAATTACTAAACAGAGTATCCTGACACACAAACACAGACGAATGCACTACAATACGCATTACGTCACACTGTCTGCATTCCTCGAAGATGCCATTTAAGCAATCATGACAGCGTGCATCCCATAGGCTGCAATGGAACTAATCTAATAAACCCTCACGTCAATAGTTGCGAGCGCATCAGCGAAAGAAGCTTTCCATCGTCTATTCAGATTAAGTAATTTTGACGATCAGAACACAAAGATAAACCTCCTAAAGTGATCAGACACAACGCACTTATAATATATCTCCCAGCGCGGATAATTGGACAGTGTACATAACTCAAAACAAATACTACGTGCAGTCGGTACATAAAAACATGTTGAGAAACCACCAAGAATAGCATTCTGTTCAAACCACCGCAAGTTTCTTTAGAGGCACGTTAATTGCCTTGGTAAAGTGCAGTGCGGAATTCCGCCTCTTTCCGACAGCGGAAACCGGCGTTACTCGGAGTATACAAGGTTTGCCACAAAGCATTGAATTTGGGCGAAGCGTCTTAGCATCAACCAACTTGCTTATTGCACTCCAAATGAAAATGCACAATTGAAAGTGTACTTTTTATGATCTCCCATCAGCTTCCGTTTATGGTAGCACGAAACCCGTAAATATCCTAAAATTAGCTAGATCCTTGGGATGGATTGTGTTAAAGCAACGGGAATTTTAAAAGCATGGGCGATCGCGCAGCCTTCGAATCGTTACAATATCCACGTTGCAGAAAAGTAACTTCGTCCACGCCAGTTTCGTTGTGGCTCGAGAACATGATGTAAGTTTGAGTCTTAACTGCACTCGATGGAAGGGATACCTGTCACGAGATTCAAATGTGCAATGCGTCATCGTGTCGTTTAAAGAAAGGAATTGTGGGCGCAGAAATGATTAAGTTAGGAGGAGCGTCCCACATCTGACGAACTTGGTGGATGAAAGATTTCCGGCGGTATTCTAAGCCGGATATGTTAGGTAGTCAGTTTCAGGTGATGGACCCGCAATTTTGTGCTGTAGTTAAGCCTCAGGAGGTGGCGGAAAACAGGCATTCCGTTTTTCATAATCCAGTATGAGAGAATGATGTCCCCTGTAGTCGGTGATATAGTCTGCCTTACACTACAAGGACTTTCATTCGCATAGGATTTTAAGTCGGAACAAGCCCTTTACGCTTTGCTTGCCTTTCTGTGTAGGGCCTCCGGTACAGCCAGTTCAGATTTTAGCCAGGTTTGCAAGGGAGGAATCCAGCACTCAACATGGGCCCTCACGTATGTATTGAGAATTTACGGAGCAACATGGTTCGTACGGCTGGTACGTCCTCCGCAAGGAACCAACAAGTTGATTCCTTGTTTTGGACACCTTCATGGATTGCTCCGAATAGCCGAGGTCGTCTTGCACCATCGACCCAACGTCACGCTACTATGAGGAGATCTACAAAATGTGATCGCGAAGCTTGTATGCATTAATATACTTTTGTGTTATTGTATTATATCAGAGTTGGATGTGTCGAACGCAGTTATATTTGTGTTTGTCTATTCGCATACGAGGTCTAGGCCTCGTCAGAGATTATTTTTCATGATCGATGTTGACAGCGACGCCGTCGCTACCAAATAACACTAGGGTAGATTAGCCAACGTTACTACGCCCTTTGAGGTAGACGAAGAATTGTTTTAGTTTTGCGGTGGCTGAGTTTGGCCAGTTCCATCTTCTAGCAAAGTCCAGCAGCTCGTAGATGACTCTTAAAAGCAGTTCGCGTTTCACGATAACACCGAAAATTGCATTCCGAGAGAGCTGTCTGGTAGATTCGCCAGCATCTCGCCCGTCTATTCAGTAGCTGGTGCGCGACTGTGTCCAACCATGGTCGCTTTGCTTTGGCAACCTTCCTCACCGGACAATGGAAGTGGGGGGATATATTAGCGAGGAAGGACGTAAACGTATCCCAAGCCGTCTGTATATCATCATCTGGCAAGATGATGCATGGAGAGCTTCTTGCCTTGGCTCTAATAGACTGGAAGTACGCGTGCCGAATGTTCGGAGTTCGCACCCTGCGTGAATTGTAGTCTGTACTGTGTTGTTTATTATCGACAACGCGAGGCACACGTTTACAGGCATGCTCATGATAAAATAACATGAAGTGATCGGAAATGTACAAAAACATGGCATGATTGCCATAACAGTGAATGTGATACGGTCTGTGCCTAGGAGCGACCGACTATTTCTGCTGGGTGATTTCAACGCGCGCGTTGGGCGTGATGCATCGGTGTGGACAGATGTTATCGGTTCGCATGGCATTGGTTCAGCGAATGCGAACGGTGACAGGCTGCTCTCACTGTGTGCCACTCACGGCCTGACGATCACGAACACTCGGTTTGCACTGAGTGCGAGTGATATAGCAACTTGGACCCATCCACGGAGTGGTCACGCTCACCTGCTCGACTATGTCATCGTACGTCAGCGTGATATGTGTGAAGTGCGCATGACACGTGTACTGCGTGGAGCTGAGTGTGGCACTGATCACAAATTGGTTCGGACCAAACTGTACATATATTTTCGTAAATCTATGTATTGCACTCCTGCCGTGAATCGGCGTAAATTTAACACTCTCCCTCGTTACTGTGGTGAAACTTACTGAGCTGGAGACAGCGATGGCTGCAAGCCTGTGTGATGTGAACTGCATAGCCACAGTGGGCGACCTGTGTCACCACATTCGCGACCAAGTGACAGCTGCTGCCGAGTAGAACATCGGGCGCGCAAACTGTAAGCGGCCTGATTGGTTTGATGACAACAATGCGACGATCGGCGCATTGGTGTCGGAGAAGAATACAGCATTTGCTGCACATGTTGCAGACTCCAGTGACTTGGGAAGAAGAGTCAGCTTGGCAGAATTCGACGGCGGCTGACCCTAGAGCTCCGTCGAATTAAAAATACATGGTAGACGGAGAAGGCGAAGCAGATGGAATGCAACGCCGAACGCCGCCAACACAAGGAATTCTTTGACTCCTTGAATGCTGTGTATGGACCGAGATTGGAGCCGCTGAGGACGATGATCGATGGTAGTTCAGGCGCTACATGCGCACGGACTGCAGACATAATGCAGATCTGGCGGAAACACTTTGACTGTCTCTTGAACAACCGTTCAGAGATCGACCAGCTTACATTGAAAGGCATTTAATACGGCGAACCGCGAGGCATTGTGGCTGGTGTTGGGTAAGTTTAGTTGCCCAAGTAAATTTGTACGCTTCATTGAATATCTGCACCGCGGCATGCGAGCGAGGATGTAGCTGTGTGGAGAGACCTCGGATGAGCTTGCAGTTGTCACTGGTGTGAAGCAAGGCTGTGTCTTATCTCCTGCCCTGTTTAATATATACATGCAATGTTGTCTTGTGCTTTTGATGCGTCTTGTGCTTACGGTGTTCAGGTGGAGCACCATATTGATGGTGGGTTGCTGTATGTCCGTGGTTTAAGTGCCAGAACTCTAGCCTGTGAGACATCTATCCGTATGTTGATGTTGGCTGACGACTGCGTGTTGTTTGCACACAGCGCGGATGAGCTGCGGCACATGACTTGTGCTCTAGCTTCGACAGCGGCCAAATTCGGGCTCACCATCTATGCAATAAAAACTGTCTCTATCTTTCAGCCTTCACCGGAGGTGCAATCTTCAATATTGCCGCAAATCAGCGTTGGTGCTGAAGTATTGGAAACCACCTCCCGCTTCAGCTACCTTGGGAGTGTGATGTCGGCTGATCAGCAGCTACACATTGAGTTGCGTATTCGCGTGTCGAAGGCAGCAGCGGCATTCGGGGAACTAGAGTACCGAGTGTGGTACAACCATCAGCTTACCATTGGCACGAGGCTGATGGTGTACAAATCCATGGTGCTGTCCGTTCTTCTATACGGCAGTGAAAGGGCAACGATGTACCGGCGGGATGTGCGATGTCTCGAGCGGTTCCATCAACAGTGTCTGCGACAGATTTTGCGCATTTGTTACTGCGTTAGAGTTGCTGACACATAGTTGTTGCGAAAAAGTGGGAGGTGTGCAGTGGACTGCATGGTTTACTGAGACACCTAAGGTGGCTCGGTCATGTGAGTCGTATGGATTTTACTCGGATACCGAAAGAACTCCTCTATGGTCAGCTGAGTATTGTGAAGCGGCATGTGGGGAAACAGATGTTACGATACCAGGACATAAGCAATGTGAGCCTCTCACGTTCTAATTTTAAATGCTGGTCATGGGAATCGAAGACGGTTGATCGGCTTGCATGGCACGATCTAATAACGAAGGCAGTTGTTGAAGTGCGGCAGAATGACCTCATACATGCAGAAAAGAAGCGGGAAGTGCGGAAGCGGCAAGCATCGATGGGTCGTACCCCATCGACATCGAGCGCATGGTGCTGTAGCACATGCGGTCGCGAGTGCCTGAATCAGGCAGACCTAGAGAGCCATGAGCGAGACCACTCGGGACCACCACCGTATCGACGACTGCTCCTGCGCAGAAGGTAGGCTGGACCAGCGCAGCGTTTGTAGGTACGCTGCATTCGATTTAATAATCGCGTGCTTGAATGCTAACTCATTTTAATGCAGATGGTGGGTTTTCAATTTTATCCTTATACTTTTATTCCTCATATAAATATCTACCTACAGTCTTCTAGAAACTTGTACGCGTCGCTTAAGCCAATTGTAGTTTATTTCGATAAATGTTTCGCGTAGGTAGCATTTCCATAAAATATACTTTCTGACCTGAACTTATCTCTGATCATTTGGTAACAACCTATTTCATATGCTGATTAATTAAAGATTTTTGTCACATTTACTTGTGCGTTACTCGATTTATTTTCTTTGATATTTTTCTCTCAAGTGATTGGCTGCTGCTTGATATCCCCGGTGTGGCTGCGTTTGATGTGTACGTTGGCAAGGTGTCTACCTGTATGCTAACAACTACGTTGTCCATACTGGCTCCAGGAGATAGCTGGTCATTGCTGGAGGGCACCAGGTGCACGGTCCTTGTGGTCGTGTTGGGATTAAACAGTGGTTCCATGAACTCAGTGTGCAGCGGAATACGGTCCAGCCCCACCGCCTTGTGTACGATTGATTGCCAACTACAGCCTGCTTGTGCTTGCCTGCGAAGAAGTGTGGGTCGGCTCCGTTGATGTAACGTGGCTCCCATCCAAAGGCCTCCCGGTCTTATTCCTTCCGGCGAATGAATGGAGTTGTGGGTGGAGCAGCGCAAGCCATCCATGGTCAATCTGTAGGCGCAGGCCTCTGTGGCTGGCCACAGTGACAGTCAAATCTGAAACCGGATGCGGCCAACCATAATACAGGGCTGTCATCTCCATCGAACTTGATTACAGCAGAAGTGATTTCATCATGACCAAAGTTATCGTTTTTAGCAGCAGCAAGTTAATCATGCGTTAAATTGCGCCGATTTTGAATTTTACGACGTAAACAGTTTTGAGGAAGATGGATGAGACCACAGGCACCATGGTTACATTCAGTGTGAGAAAAGATTAAGCAAAGTATGCAAGGAAGGCATATGTTATAGCTTTAGACATAGCTTTAGACACATATCGACAACACTGTCGCCCTGTGGAATAATATGTTAGGTTACATCTGTATGTTGCTCTTTTAATTATTTCAATAAGCTACGTAACACAATGGCTATGTCCTTTTAGCAAGGTATGGTTCGCTTCTTTCCCAAGGTGCATCGCTTTTACGTCACCCGTTTTGACTGTGAATATTTAGGTACGCACCTGCACGCTGAGCTCACTAGATATTTCATCTGTCCGAGGTAATATGCGTAAATTGTATCTCTATCAATAACAGTGAAGCTGGACGAAGGTTGTTCAATTTTGCACCAGACACTCCTGATCATCAGATGTTTCTGCTTTGTCCGCACAGGGATATCTGCAATCAGCAGTCTTTTGTATTTATCATCCGGGTCTGGTTCAGTGCGTTTACTGTGTCATCCTTCGATTCAACAAGTTCTTTCAATTCAATGCCGTCGAGTTCTGCCATTGATGTAATGTCTAATATGGCAACAGCATGCAGCTTGACTGTTTGAACAGATACGGCTTCCATGAATCACTTTTGCATTGTATCTGATTGAAAGGTGTTTTAGGCGGAACTTCTGCAATGCACAATATCCATGGCTTTCAATGACGCAGCAGACGAATCCCAATATAAAATGTCTGCGCTTACTTTTTTTGCACTAGTCTAAATATTCCGCTCTCACTTATACGCCTCTTAATCACTGGAAGAGCTGGAGAGAAGAATTTTGTCCAATATTTTACGCCGCAACCGAGTCATTTTAACATACTGCTTGTCGAACCAATTTGGCTTGACCGGTCCAACTTTCCAACACTTGAATGGTGCAAACTGAGAACTCACTAACGTCAGTCTTCCTCGAATAACGGTGCAACAGTCTTCCAATGAGGTAGTTTGAGACCGATACCAATCTACTTCGCTAGCAGATTGAGTTAGACCCTCGAGGTTAGTTTTCCAGTAGTTGTAAACTGGCTCCAGCGTACGGGAATACGGTAAGGAAGATCTTTAATGCTATTTAATCGGGACAAAATAAGCCTCGGATTGACTTAGTCTACAGAGGTGTTTAACATTGGTCCGTTTTGTTGATCATCTTTTTTCCAAGACGGCTAGTTTGCTTCACTTTCAACACGTCCTCCTCCACGTCGAGGAGTCTGTCCATTAGCCTCTGTAAATAATCAACGTCATGATCATATGCTATCGGAGCTGTTGGATCACCGGAATCAGGCGCGTTGGAAGAGCACGACGTCGGCTAAATTTGACTTTGCAGGACCAGGATTTTCTCGCGCTTCACGTGGTCTGGCCTGTCGCTGATTTGCAGTGGCTGAATACCTTTCATTTTCCTGCCTTTTCTTTCCTTGTACTTTCCAAGTATCTTCAGTACACAGGCCTTCACATACTGGGGCATATATGCCTACAGAATTCAACTCATGTGAAATATTCGCGTCAGGTGTAGGTGGACTGCAGGTAACTATGGGACGTCATGCCGGCGAATTCGCACGGGACGAGCAGGAATGCTTACCTGGAACCTGGAGGCGCTTCAGGCTTGGTTTTTGGCCCAAACACGCAGTTGCTCTCGACGGATTGATTCCTTCACATGACGGATTGCGATTCTGCACAACTTTCGATTGTACCTTGTTTCGGCAATTCTTACACAAAATTCGAACGAAAACATGCTGGATTTCGAGAACGCGCCGACAAGGCGCATTCGATAGTCCAATGAATGTAATATGGAAATCAACCTGACACATAACTCACGTGAGCGCATTTACTCAAATTCCGGCAACATTGGTACCTTAACCGCATGGTGATTTCGTCGGCGTGTTGAAAAATTCGAGACCAAGTTGGCAGCCAAACGTAGAGTACCAAGCTATAAAAAGCTTTCCAAAGGTAAACCGAGAGAGGAAGAGAATTTCTGTTCAAGAATTCCAGAAGCAGTAATAAAACTGAATGTTACTGTAATTTCTCCGTACTAATTCTTACACAACGAAATCTAACAAGAAATAATCTAGTTAACACAGACAGGAAAAAAGCAAATCTCTTGTTCCCTTGCACCATCTCACATTCGACCGTATCGGACAAGAGGCTGCACTTTGTCTGTAACGTGTTTTCCATCCGAACTGCAAATGACTGCACGAGTTTCGCTAAACCTGTGCGATTGTAATGCACTCGCTTCTCTCCACTTTTGTACATTAGGGCCAGTAAGTGCGACACAGTAGAACCTCAATGGACGCGTGATCGTAACTGTACTGCCCGAAGGCACAGTGTGATGCGTCGCGGCGTATGCTATGTAGAGTGAGGTGGAATAGTCTTTAAGTTGTGAACAATGTTTTCAACATGTGTTTAATCGTTCCATCTGATAGGTGAAGGAAATACGCCCAAGAATGGAGGCTGCAATATGTGGTAATCGAATCCATTTAGTTCAGCATGAAAATATGTTTCCAAGTGTTAGCAAATTTTGTGTGCGCATGAATATGTTTGTTATGCTGAGTACAACAATCGAGCATTTGGTGAATATCATGACTGAGTCCTCGAAAGTGAACATATCCACGCACGTTCCTCAACCAGCCAATTTGCCCTCCACCGCTAAGTCGATAAACGTAACCAGACGATCCAAGCGCAGTGTCTGTGTCCGCAAATCTTTTCGTTCGTGCTACTACTATATGTGGACAAGCATTGATTGTGCCAGCCTCCACTCCTTTCAGCAGTGCATTCGACATCAAGGCAGTGGCGATGATGGCAGCTCCGAACCGTGTCCAACATGCCCTCGAGAAAAACCGAGCACCGCCCGCATTAGATGCCCCAATGCAAACCCCGGAGAGAACAGCCCTGATTCAACAACCCATCAACCCGTCAAGCACGGTATCAATTAATACGAGCAAATAGGTAGTCACAATATTATATATAAACGCTTTCGCTCTTGGGTGCACAAGTGCTCTGGAATCACGGTCTATCATGATGAAGAGAGACTTGAAGGAAGACCGTAACCAGTGGTATTTCATTTGTGATGCGAATAGCATTTCGGGATATTCCAGCCTCTACCCGATCGCATACAAACGCGGCTTATTGTAAACTCACTTCTAACTGGCTAGACCTATTTGCAGCCCCGAATCGTTACAAACCGAAGTAGAAATGCTACGCTTATCCTTAATTTCTAATTGATATCCTGAGACGTTTATTCAAGTACAACGCAGACCTCCCAGCGTAAAATCACCGGTGTTGCCGGCTAAGAAAAAGGACCTTTGTTTGTCCTTGCCGTTCAAGGGTGACCATGTGGCAAATGATATCGGACGCAAGCTCCGCTCTGCTCTAAGGCGAACCTACGCGACTGCCCAGTAGCTAGTCGTGTATACCGCGCGAGGACTTGTTTTCCATAAACATCTGAGCTTCGCGTCGGGTAGTTCGGCTCCTCACTTTGTTTATCAGGTCACCTGCGGTTGCGGTGACAGTTACATAGACAGAACAAACCGTCAATTAGTTCAGAGGGTAACCGAAGATTGGCCAAAGTGGTTGTAACAAGTGATTACACAACAAAATGGGACGAATCTGATAATCAGTCGGAAACCGGCATCTTCTATCACCAAGCACCACATGAAACCCGTCAAAACGTGAACCCCAAAACCGTGTTTAAAGTGCTGACAATTAGTGAGGCGTTGTTAATTAAGACCTATCAACCTGTGCCATGTGCACTGAACTCTTGAGGAAATCAATTCGGTTGCCATTGTCTTGACTGTGACACTTTGATTGGTGGTGCTGATTCCATGTATATAATCCTTTGTGTTCATCTGCTCGTATTATGTTTGCGACTGAAGAGAGTAATCGAAATGTTGGCATATCGCAACCTATGTCTTCCCAATGCGATAACGATTTGGCTAAAGGGGACCCACCTTTTTCCTTTTATTTTAACTAGTGTATGTCAGTCGATGGACAATTGTGAATAATAGACATAAATTCAGCCTTTATCTTCAAAGTAATAGCGGTTCGAATTTTAACGATTGACATATATCTTTATAGGTGAGCTTAGAAATGAAGCCCATGATTCTTGTTTGTACTCGACCTTTATGTAGCTTCCATTGCATTCGTGTCGCAGCTTCTAAAGCTAGTAAAAATGATGGCGCAGTATTGTAAAAATTCGCTGGCGTACAGTTTGAATAAAAGGTGCTTAACATTGATTGTTAGAAACAAGCGGCCGATCATTTTAATAGCCTGTCGTGTTTTCGCCACCATATACTCCAGTTGTCTTCTGCAATTCAAAGAATTTGGGTAACAGAGACCTAAGTCACATTTCGATTCGCATAAAGGGAGTTGGATCCAATGCATGTGGAACCAATCATCCGTAGAACATAACGCCCTAGTTAGATGTTGAAAATTTCATGTATACCCTGACACACCAGTCTTCTAGGGAAACTTGGTCACTTTGTATCGCAGACATAAAAGACGGAGATTGAGAAGCAGGTCATACAAATCTTTTGTAACATTTGTGAATTACACTGCCGAGCACACTACCTTGTACCACGCCACTAGTAATATCTCTTTTTGCAGACAACTACTCATCTATCTTGACTACCTGCTTTGGACCAGTGAGGTAAGCTACTAATCAGGATAGTAGTGAGCCTGCGATTTCACAGAGACGAAGTTTTTGTATAAGCGTTCTATGTGAAACTGCCAAAGACTTTTGAAGGTCCAACTGAAGTACGATACAGGCCTTATCAGAGTCTGTCGACTTCGCTAAGTGATCAGAGAAAGCTAGCTGCCAAGTGGCACTTGAACGCTTTTGAAAATGTCTGCACTGTAAATGTGACAAAGGTTTCAAATTCTTGGGAGATGCTTGAAACCGATCGCGTAGTCATGAGTTAGGAGAGGTTGCTTACCGGAACATTGTCCATCCGTTACCGGTAGCCCAACTGACTTGCACCTGCTGCACCTTTTCCCTCCTTTTTTATTCTATGTATTTCGGCACATTAGTTGATGTGTTTCCCAACTCTAATTGACGTGTATTATGATAATAATGTTTATCATCACAAAACAAACCAACCGAAGTGTCGTCGAGCAAATATAGCCTCAAATCCAATTGTCATCTGCTTGTTACTTAACCTCACACTTGAATGGATGCTTATAATATCATTTGTAGCCTCATTTAAAAATCGTAAGACGACTATATGAAAAAGACTGGAATTGTTGGTGACGTGCGCTCATTTGGCTGGTCAAACGTCTTCAGGCAATCAGGTGCGAAGTGCGCTGGGTAAACTCCACAGGTTTGCTTTCAACAGCACTGCAAGCAATGCATTATATCGTAGCAACTCAATTTATTTTGAGATAATACAGCCTGGGAAACGGTTTTCCTACGTGAGAATGTTATTCCACCTTAGCTTGACAATTAATCGAAATTCCTTAAAAAACAATAGTCTTATCGACTGACTGAGTATTTCTGGACAAGAATAGCCTTACTTTCTTGCTACTTAAATGTTTCTTCAAATTCCAATAGCTGCGGATATATCATAAGTATACACAATGGTCCTTCGGTTTTATAGGCGAAGCTTCTGCGTGAACCGATGAGATATTTGGTAGGCCGAACACGCGCCAACTTTTTAAAGAAAGCCTGTGAATACTCAGGCAAAGATCCGGAAAATCAAAGCAGCTATTTGCTATGGGAAAGGGATTTCCTGTACATTCCATAAATGCATTCGTGCTGACTAATGCGCCTGCCAAATGGAATCCAACAGAGTACTAACATATTCCATAACCGACGACTGTAGCTGTTACGTTACCGGTAGACGTAAACCTGAAGATAATCTCGCCTCTCTTTCCGTCAACATAAGGTATGGTGTTTGTCCAGTCAGTGAATGAATTGTGCTGCGGTATGTAAGTCGGATTTATCACACTTATTCATATCCTGCTCCGCGAAGCTCTGCAGCAACGATTTGAGAGCGCGAGTTGTTCTTTCCATTTGCCCGTGGCCTTGAGGATAGTACGCCGTCGTTCGAGCCTTTTCTGTCCCAAATAACCGACAAACTTCAATTACCAGCAAGCTATGGAAGCATGATCCTCTATCCAAGTGCAATGAAAAATGAACAATGAATTTATTCGTGTTAAGAAGCGTTGCCTTACAAGTCCCGTTGGATAGTTGCTAGGGATAACAACATAACAATAATGAAGATAACAATAGGAACATATTTAATAATTAAAATATGAAAAGGAGGACTTATCGGTTGCTCCGCTTTAGTCCTGCGATCCTCTTACATTCACAGCACGCACAGTTCACAACAAATAATTCCATGGTGTACTCCAGGCGTAGGATAGAGACCTAGTGTTAAGTGACAAATTGTAAGTGGATGAGTGCGTCCTACAACCGTGTTTTAAATACTGTTACTGTCGGTGCAGAGACGACCGATTCTGTGAGAGCACTCCGCGGGTGACAGACACAAACGTAAGACATTTCTGAGGCACTCCAGACAACTGTATGGTTCTGCGGGTTTTAATGAGTGGCCCCTCAGGTTTGTGTTGCTGCTGATTTGCAGTAAAGAGCGGCACACATGATGTGGTTCTCGCAGAATCAAGTATGCCATAATAAGGTCACCTCGTAGTCTGCGATAGCTTCCACTGAACAAACCCAATCGTTGCAACCTCTCTTGGTAGGAAAGATTGCACCTACCAATTAAGTTTTTATATGCCCGGCATTGTAGCTGCTCCAGTGCATTAAGGTCGTGTTTCAACAATGGGTGCCAAGCTTGAATTGCGTATTCGACATCGGGGCGAAGATGCGCACTGAGCATTTGTCGAAATATGGAGCTGTCTATTTGTCCAAACGCCCGTCGCAACAGCCCGACGTGTTGTTTCCCAGTCTTCGAAGCCTTTTCGGATTGCCTGGAGCAACCCAAGTCCTCTTGAATCAGGACACCCAAGTCACGTTCGAGAGGCGATTGTTGTAGTCTATTCGTTCCGAGCCGGTGTGAGTAGCTGCCCTGATATCGGATGGAAGACATCTTGCAGTTACTGACGTTGAAATGCATTACGTTTTGGGTCGACCATTGGTACATCTTATCTAGGCCACTCTGAAGCACATGTTGGTCGGCATTCGCCTGAATCCTGCGCCAGATCTTGATATCATCGGCAAACATTAGAAAGTTTGAAGCGATTCCTTGTGCAAGGTCATTACTATATACCAAAAACAAACGTGGACTTAGAACTGAGCCTTGCGACACACCACACTCAACTTGTAGGGGGTTCAATAAAGAGCTCCGAAATCTGACCACTGATTGTCGTTGAAGTAGTCAGTTGGCAATCTGGCTTAAAATTGGGTCGCCGATTCCGTAATGCTGCATCTTGAATAGTCGAATCCGATGGTCTAGACGATCGAAAGCCTTGGAAAAATCCAGGTAGATCACAACAACACCTACTCCAGCGTCAACTGCCTCTATCCAGCTACTGCGTGTAATTAGTAACTTCGTTATACATGACCGCTGTCGATGGAAACCGTGCTGCTCAGGAGTGATGATTTTGCACTTTTCCAGATAGCACACCAGTGCATCGGCTACTACAGGTTCCAAGAACTTGAATTGTATAGGAAGAAATGATATTGGGCGGTAGTTGGAGGGATTAATTCTGCATCCGCATTTATGATTCGGGGTTATTATTCCAAGCTTGCACATGGCGGGAACTTGGTTCTTATCTAAGCAGCGCTAGAAAAACTGAGCTCAAGTGATTGTCAGTTGGCTTGCTGCTGCTTCCAGTGCCTCTGGACGAATGGTATCAACACCCGGCCGGCTGTGTTCGCGAAGAGGCATCAGCTTTGCAATAGAGTATCCGCGGTAAAAGTGATGTGGGTTATACCTGGCAAGGAGAAGACAAAGTTTGGTAGATCGCTTGGTGGCAAGACCCTTCTAAACGTGGAAGCGTATTGCATCTGCAGCGCGTTTGTTTCTTCAACAACCGTTCTGGTTGGGCCGTGGTGCACCCCAATGACAAACACAATGATTTACCAAAGTTTTTGCCACAGTAGACGTATCAGCCTTCACAAGAAATACAGCTTCGCACCACTTAATTAAGTAACCGATCATTACCCAAATATAGGGATGTTCCTGTGGCGACTCAGGTAAAGGGCCTATGAGGTCCAGGCCTACTATCTTGTTAGGGTAACCAATCAACGTGGGTTGCAAATGAGCACGGTACACCATACGGGCTTTTAAAAGCGTTATATTCTTCGCACACCTGTCAGTATTTGATTACATCTCTCGGTTGATGGGGCCAAAAGATAAGTCATTCAACCGCTTCGTCCATGTTGTTAAACTCTGTGTGTCCAATTTTCTTGTGCAAACCAGTGTACGTCGGTCCGAAATTGAAAACCAAAAGCCCCTTCTCCAGTGTTCAGTTAATCCCACATATCTCAAAGGCATCGAGCATCGTAACATTTCCCTTCCAGCTCCTTACTCCTTGGCTTGTTGCCGCCCGGAAGACGCCTCTAGTAGATAAATGTGGTATCGGGATGGTTCGCCTGTGTCATTTGTCACCGAATAAACTCCGCCTCCTGTAGGCTGATAATAGCTAAATGTCGATTATTACACGAAGGATCACCACCATGGTTGTGAGGAGGAATCTGTGATAATGCATGGCATTAGCTTGCTGCTTACCGGGGCGATGTTTATATTCAAAGTCATATTGTTGCATTTGCTTTTGCCAAAGCGCGGTCTGACGTTCTGGATCTTCGAAAATTTACAGCCATCGAAATGATTGTTGATCCTTGCAGACCAAAAACTTTTGACCCCTGAGATAGTGCCGGTTTTGCTCGATGAAATATCCCAAAACCAACACC
>CALYDF020005224.1:0-14646 GCA_944474145.2 Dicrocoelium dendriticum | reverse complement strand
GTCGTGCTGAGGAGGATTAAGCAACTCAAACGCTTTCAAGTGTCCTTCGAGAACGTCCCTCACGAGCTTTTCCATTAACTTGACCAGTACGCACGTTAAACTGACCGGTCTATAGTTATCAAAGAGGTGCTTATCACCTTTCTTAAAAATTGGACAAACAATAGCCTCCTTCCAGTCCTTGGGTCGAGAGCAGCCTCGTAGAGACTTAAGAAAAAGTTGCGTAATCGGACGGCAAGGTTCATCAGCTAATGCGTACAACAGTTTGGGATGAATAGCATCCCCAACGGCAGCTTTATTGGGATTTAATTGCCTCAGAAGCCGTAGCACTTGAGCCTCCGTCATAGAAACCTCCTCCAAAAGGGATCCCTCAGGAAATTGCCTGGAGACTGATATGCGGCGGCGGTGACTCTCTAACATAAACCCCAGCATACTGTTCTCGGAGCAAACAAGCTTTTTCGTGATCCGTGACAACAGCAGTGCCGTCAGGGTCAAACAACACTGGGATACACGATTTCATGTTACTTCGCAGGTCTACTTAGTGCGCAGTATGCCGGAACTTTTGTTCGGGATGAGCATTTGCCGCATCTTGACCTAGCAATGAGAGTCCTCCAGGACTCCTGTTTAACACACATCACAATTTCGGTGGCAAAAGTTCTCCATCTTCTTCAGGCTCTAAATCCTGCTAAATCCGATGGGATGGATGATATGCACCCTAAGCTTCTGTACGAACTCGCAAGCGAGCTATGTGGCCCAGTGACGTGTTTGTTTCAATTGTCGCTTCGCACCTGCTCCTTTCCCAAGGACTGGAAGGATGCTATCGTTTGCCCGATTTTTAAAAAGGGCGACAAGCATCTCCCTGCCAATTATAGACCAGTAAGTTTGACAAGCGTGTTGGTCAAAGTATTGGAGAAGTTGGTTAGAGATGTGCATGAAGACCACCTGCGGAAGTATGGTCTGCTCAGTCCACTGCAACACGGCTTTCGCAAGGGTCATTCCTGTATGACTAATTTGCTAGTTGCACGCGAATGTTGGGCGGATGCTTTGGATCTGGGTCATGCAGTAGATATACTGTTTATTGACTTCTCCAAGGCGTTCGACACTGTATCACATTCTCACCTTTCCTTGAAACTTCGGCCCTATGGAATATCCGGGGGTGCACTAAAATGGATCACCACGTTTCTGCAAGGGAGATGTGTGTTCGTGTGGGGTCTAGTCTGTCTTTCCGACAATCAGTTCTCAGTGGGGTCCCTCCGGGTTCGGTGCTTGGCCCGTTGTTATTTTCCTTGTATGCCAACGAACTGCCCGAACTGCTGGAGGTACCATCTCTCATGTTTGCAAATGACCTAAAGTTTTGGCACACAGTGTCTGACTTCGATGGACCCCAGACTCTGCAACGGGCCCTCGATAAACTTTGGAACTGTGCTGCTCTGTGGCAGTTGCCCATAAATTATGCAAAGTGTTCCATCTTACGAATAGGGCCAAATAGCCCCCAAACGCGTTATTTGCTTGGTGGTAATGAACTACACCATGTTACCCAATTGGTAGACCTAGGGGTCACGTTGTCTTCAGAACTTAAATCCAGTGAGAACTGGAGGAAAGCTACGTGCAAGGGTTTCAGAATGTTGTGCATGATCCGCAGGGCATTCGGGACCATCACGGGCGCTATGTCTGTTAGGTTATTCTCAGCATTTGTCAGGCCACACTTGGAATACTGCATCCAGGCTTGTCCACCTTGATTAGTCAGGGACAGGATGTCAGTGGAGAGTGTTGAGAGTTGGAACCAAACTGGTCCATGGACTGCGGAACCATTCTTACCCAGAAAGACTACTTGCGCTGTTCTCGATGCACTATCGTCAACATCGAGGTGACCTAGTCTTGACCTATCGTATACTTACCGGTAAAATCGGACCCGATTTATCCGGGCTTTTCCAACCGGCTCGGCTTCCATCGCTCCGAGGTCACTCGCTGAAGCTATACAAACCTCGATCAGATGAAGTCTGGGCGGACTTTCGTTTATCACGCCGAGTGGTGGATTCCTGGAATGCACTACCCGAGAACGTGGTATTGGCACCAACAGTGAAAGAGTTCGAACACCGACTCGACGCTCTTGGCCCACAATTCTTAACATTCGCCTTCACATCCTGGCTTATTCGTCTTATTGAATTATTAAATCTACTACGTTCTTATCTTGACGCTCTTATTACTTTGTATTTCTCTCTTATTTCACGTGACCGGTGTGGCGGGGACTGCCAGTGCAGGTCGCGTGGGTATTAATTGGTTGACCGTGGTGTGATTCGCGCGCGCTGATCTGACTCTTCTGGATTCCAATTGTCGCGGACGAATAATACCCTGGATCGACGACGCGTCACGGAATGAACATTCACGGGTTTTATCCCACTGTTCCGGTCCCACTTGAACTTGAACTCTTGACATAGGCGAAGAAGCGTTTCGGGTTTGATGAGGCTATACGAGCAAGCTGTACTTCATGCCTGGATGTTGTATTCGTGGACTTCAGTAAAGCTTTTGATAAGGTCCCTCATGAACAGCTTCTCTACTCCGAGGAATCGGTGTCTCTGGAAAAGTTCTCTCCTGGATTTCCGATTTCCTACACACTCGTTCCATGCTAGTGAGAGTGAACGAAACGTATTCCTATCCTGTTCATATGACCAGCGGTGTTCCACAGGGCTCCGTCCTCGGCCCCGAACTCTTTAACATCTTCATCAACGATCTACCGTCGGAGCTACAATCGCATTGTCGATTTATGCGGATGATCTAAAGATATGGAAGGAGGTATCCTCTCTGGAGGATGCTGATCGACTACAAGAGACGATCGATCTCCTGCACACTTGGTCGATTCAGTGGCGCTTACCCATTAATCAAGACAAATGTTCCGTCCAGCCTATCGGCGCTCCTGAACCATTCGGCGCTTACCACATAGGTGGCTTCTTGCTTAAAAATGTCACTTCAAAGAGAGATCTGGACGTGATTGTTTCCCCGGACTTAAGATTCACTCAGGACACCATGAAGAGGGTTGCCACTGCCTACAGGATGTTTCATGCCATCCGAAGAGCTTTCTGTCGCTTGACACCTGAACTTTTTAGACTTCTATTCACCTCGCATGTGCGCCCGATTTTTGAGTACGGCCTCCCTGCTGCCTACCCGCTTTCCAAATTTGAACGCCACATGATCGAAAAGGTCCAACGGCGTGGATCGAAGTTTGTCTCCGAGTTACGTGACCTGCCGTGTCCCCTTCGGCTTCGGCATTTGAATATGTTTTCTATGGATTACCGCCGCCGGCGTGGGGACTTGATTTTTACCCGTCATATCCTCAGGGGAGAACTAGGGAGAGAGTTGCAGGAGTCCTTCCACCTCAACATCGGGAGTTCGACTAGAGGCCACCAATGGAAAATATTTAAGCCACGGAGGCTCAAAGTACGATCCATTCTTGCTCTATCCACTCGCGTTGTGAATAATTGGAACCGGTTACCGCCGCCAGTCGTTGATGCACAGATAGAGGATTGCTTTAAACGACTAATTGATTCACACCTGTTGAATATGCCAGGATCGTGTTGCTTCAGCTACGAGTGCGATGGCCTCTCCTGAGTTCCCGTTGCGCAATGACGAGCACCCCAGCAATGATCGGGAAGCGATGGTGCTGACAAGCCATCTCCCCTCCTGCTCTCTACTACCGCAATGAATCCAACGATGTAGATGAGCACCTCGTAGATACTGCCTGCAGGCATTTCGAACCGCACGATATCGCTTGAAGGTGCATAGTGAAGGAGCAGATAAGTAAGTACGCCAACATCTGGCACGTCTGTTGAGTTGTTTGCGTACAGCAGAATCAAACCAGGGTGGCTTTGCCCTAGTTTTATTCCTGCCAGATAGTGGTATATGGGGGAGAGAGAGCTCACTCAAGTATGATTTAAATGTCCCATGCCGTTTGAATGTCGTCACTTTCCAAAATGACAAAGCGACTTTGCGGCCTCGGCTTTCATTGTCTGAAAGTCCGCGCGGCATATATTTGGAACTCGGTCGGGATGATCATTAGTCTGATGACTAAGGGCGCACTTAAATGAGAGACATGCATGGTCGCTAGCACCGAGAGGTGGGTTGTATACAATAGCCGTGACAAAATCAATGGATTTAGCGAAGATCAAGTCCAAGAGGGACGGGTTTTGAACCACCATGAATCTAGTAGGCCCACAGACAAATTGGTGCAGGGAAGCATGCAAGGCCAATTCCAGAAGCTCGGTAGTCAAACACCTTGTAACAGCGTCGCAGGAAACATTCTGCCAGTCAACGTCGGGAAGATTGAAGTCCCCCATCACTAAACACCTATTTGCCGAATGCACGCGGATGAAACCAGCAAGCCCGTTAGCAACGCTGTCGGGGCTTCTATAGACCAGCACAACTTTAAGTTGCGCGGAGGCAATACACAGGTTAACTGCGAGTGCCTCAACATCACCGCCTGGTGATCGGAAACTATACGTCTTAAAGACAGTAAGTGTGGAGTTAACGTACAAAGCAATGCCACCTCCGCGCCGATCAAAGGTGCGGTCACATCTCAGCAGTGCGTAGCCTGGCAAGCACACTTCACTGTCCGTGACGTCGGTGGACAACCACGTTTCAGTGAATGCGAGGACATCTGGACGGCAGTCGTCGACAAGAGCGCCGACTTCGCACAGCTTGTTTCGCAGGCTACGCACATTGCTTAAGATCACCTGAAGGGATTTAACATTGTGAGTCCGGGATCGTGCGCCACCAGAACCGGCTCTGGTAGGGCGGAAGTGGACCGCCGGCTCACCACCCGAAAACCCACTAAGCGGAGACCCTTTTCTCCTGCTTCACGGCGGGCTTTAAGATCCTTCACAGCTTCCCGCAATTTCAGCCCATCCGCCAAAGGGAAGTCTGGGTGCACAATGATACCAGTGCCCTTGAGCTTAAAGGCGAAACGCAGAAGTGCTTGGTGCTTCTCCGGAGTGGACAAAACAACTCGTAACAAGCGTGGGCGAGACTTGTCAGCTAGCAAGTTACCGAGTCTGGTTAGTTTGCGCACAGTCACGCCTGGAAGCAGAAGTTTGGTAATGCATACTGTAAACCACTTAAGGTCATTTAGCATACGGTCTTTTAGGAAAACAGCAGATGACTCAGTGGCGATTCTGAAAATAACACTGCAGTCGGTATACGAGTCTCCGCGACGCGGAGTATTTACCGAACTCTCCATGGACGCCGTTGGTTTCAGTTTAGTGTCCGTTTTTATAGACTCTAATGTCGTAGATGTTTCCAGCTGCAACGATTTCGTAGTAGTAGAATTTGTGGGGGGGGGGGATGGGCACCCGACAGACCTCTGATGTCGCTCTTGGGTTTCGCCACTTTTTAAACCTCTCTCGCCTTCTTTTGACAAGGGCAGAAGCCTGCTGCTCTCCTTCGCGAACAGCCGAATCAAACACGCTATCTGAGGGTTCGTTAATAACAGGGTGGTTGCTAACAGGTGAACGGACATCGACAGTGAACAAATAGATGCAGGATCTGAAAATTTACCAGTGTCTCCTACTGTCTCCTGACAGAGAAGACCTGAACGTTACCTAATCTCCGCGGTCACTCACTGAAACTGCATAAGTCAGTCTGATAGGATTAGGAAGAAATCTCGTCTGTCGCACCGAGTTATAGATCGCTGGAATTCGCTTTCAGATCAAGTGGTTATGGAACCTACGGTTAAGGGTTTTGCGTGCCAGCTCGATGCGCTTGGGTGGCAACACCAAACCTTTGTTTTTTCCTAACTGACTCACCTTCACTTTCCAGTTTTTTTCTAATGACTCAGATATCTTGATATTCTACTTGCTTAGCTCTTTCCACTTTCTTTTTGCCTTCTGAGTTTACTTTTCTCTTTCTTAATTCGCGCAACCGGTCTAGCAGGGACTGCTAGGACAGGATACGTGGGCATTAACTGGTTGGACAGGGTGTGATGCGGTCTTTGTCTTAGGTTTGTCAGTATTTCAAAGTCTGTCAACTATTGGTTCAACGACCCACCGAAGAAGGAACACTCATGGGATAATCCTATCGTACCAGTGCCGCTTGAACTTGAAACCTCAAAATGAGTTATCAAAGTTAACACAGATGCTGCATTCACAGAAAAAGCGCGGTCTGGCAAGTTATGCTTAATCGCAACGTTGAATGATTCAGTACACGCCCATTTCAAAAATGGAGAAGCAGTGATGTTTACAGGTTTAATATGCAATGATTAGCGGATTTCGGCTGTAAACGCCTGGGACAGAATTATTCCTTGTCAGTATTATAACACCCAAGTACGTAAACAGTGCTGCGCGGAATAGGAGCTAAGATGAGAAACAGATTCAGCGGGAACGGGAACCTTTAGACAAACGATGAGACCCGAACGCCTTTACTACAAAAAGCCAAAAACATCGATACCAGAGACTTTATTAATCATGTAAAACACTACTTTAGCTTTTTCTTTGGACGGAGGTTGCTGGTGTGTCCACATTTGCGCTTACGGCAGTTGGTAGCCTTGGGATGTAACCGGGCGTAACACTTCCGGCAAATCATCTTGTCACAATTGTACTTTTGGGCCAACAGCCGTAATGTTGGCTCTATAATGCCACCACGTAACCGAAGGACGAGATGAAGAGTGGATTCCTTTTGTATGTTGTAATCGGAGAGAGTACGGCCATCCTCCAGCTGCTTCCCCGCAAAAATCAAACGTTGCTGGTCTGGAGGAATGCCCTCCTTGTCCTGAATCTTTGCCTTAACATTTTCTATGGTATCCGAAGATTCCACATCAAGAGTTATCGTTTTCCCAGTGAGAGTCTTCACGAAAATCTGCATGACTCTGGAGTGCGTGAAAAAAGCAGAGTAAGTGTGAGGTCAAATAGTCGGTACTAACCGCGGATTTGATTACTCTTAAGTTTCATTCCTCCTCTTTCTAAAATGCAATAGCCAAAGTATATTTTGTTAATGGAAATGGGTATGGATCCAAACTTATGTTTAGTTTTATATTTTGGCTATATCACTATTAGTTCGCACGCACGTTGTTCATTAGTTCGACAGACAAAATTATTTTGCACATCATAACAGCAGAACACCATGCGTCAACGAATGGCAGGAGTAATTAACAAGCTAAAGTAGTTTTGGTGCTTTTGCGAGTAGATCTGAAAACAACTGAAAGTCGAATGCGCGCCGCCTACGAATCTCACTTCGCGCACTCCAACAACTAACGCCGCTGGCCCGAAGATACGCTAATGTATAGAATTTAAAGCAAGTTCAAGTGGGACCGGATCAGTTGGATAAATCCCCGTGAATGTTCCTTCCGTGGCGCGTCGTTGCTCCAGCGTTCAGTTCAGTTCAGTTCAGATGGGGACTGGAACGATAGGAAAATCCCGTTAATGTTCCATCTTGAGTGGATCGTTGAGCCCAGAATTGATGAAGTCCTCAGTTATCGATGGATCTAAAACGGAAACGCCCGTATCGCATCCTGGCCAACCAGTTAATGCCCACATTTCCCGCCCTAGCAGTCCCTGCTGTGGCAGTCACGTGAAGTAAGCAAAGGATAGGAAGAGAAATCGAAGGTACAGAATAGGGAAATGCACTTAAATAAGGAAATAATACCAATACGTGAAGAAAAGTAGAGAAAAGAAAATCGAAGTACGAAGGTGCAAGCTACTCAGGAAAATGGAAAGGTTTCGTGTTGCCACCTAAGAGCATCAAGTGGCCGCTCAAACCCCTTAACCGTAGATTCCCTGATAACACTTTCCGGAAGCATGTTCCAGCGGTCGATGACTCGGCGTGACAGCCGGATTTCCGCCCTAGTCCGATCGGACCGCGAATTGTCCAGCTTCAACGAATGACCGCGTAGAACAGACAATCTAGCGGGACTGAGTAACCAAGATAAATCTGGACCAACCTTCCCAGTCAAGATACGGTAGGTTAGGATTAGGTCTCCTTGTCCGCGATAATTGGAATCTAAAGTGTCAGCTCAGTTGAGTAGCTAAACGTACAGTTACACAGGTTTCCTGGGTTTCTTTTTTGAATTGTTTAACATACTAGGTGGTTCAACTTTGGGTAGTCCTATCCATCCCGGATGAACGCAACGCGCTGTTGCGGTTTGCCTTCAAATTGAAGGGTACTAATGTTAGCGTTCAGCCAGACCTCCCATTAGCGGATAGGCTGAAGCTAAAGGAGGCCATTAAGGACCTCAACACCGGGCGAGCGGTCGGTGAACAAGGTCTCCGGTGGGTGGGTTTTCGGGTGTTCAGGCGAAGGTCTGTTTCCGCCCTACCAGTGCCAGTACTGGTAGCGCACGACCCAGGGCTGGACATTACGAGTACCTTCAGATAGTGCCAAGCAATGTGCGGAGCCTTAGGCATAGGATGTGCAAGACAGGCCTGCTTGTAGAGGGGTCTCATCCCGATGTACTTGCATTCATTGAAAAGTGGCTTACTCGGGACATCAGGGACGGCTAAGTACATCCGTCTGGCTACGCACTATTTATATGTGATCGCTTCGTTGGCCGACAAGGCGGAAGCGTTGAGCTATACGCTTGGTGTGAACTTGACGTTTCACGTACCTACATGTTTCAGTCGGCAGATTAACCTGTCGGAGCTCTGTGGGTAGTGATTAGCACTTCCTCAGCTCAAATTGCAGTTGTAGTTGTGTATAGAAGCCCTGGGAGTGCGTCCAAAAAGGTGCTTGAATTTATTCGCTCCCAATCCGCAAACAGATGTTTGAGACTGGGGGATTCCAATCTACCAGAATTTTGCTGGGCAGATCTTTCTTGCGGCTCGGCGGAAGGCACTTTCAGGGCGGACCTACTTGTGCTTACGCAACAAGTACCGTCGCATCAGTTCGTGGAGCTCCCCACTACGTACATGGATGATCAACTTCCGTCTATTTGGATCAGGTGTTTGCTAAGTCATTAGGCTTCGTAGGTGACATCACTTACAGCTCTCCCTTAGGTGCTAGTGATCATGGTTGTTTATCGTTCAGGTGTACTCTGACTAGAAGTCACCAGAGCATCGCTAAGCCATTTCCAAACATACGGCGTGCTAACTATCAGGCAATGCGTATCAAGGCTTCTGTGTTGCGTTACGAAATCTCGGTGGTTGATACGGTTCAGGCGGCATGGGATAAATTAAAGTCTTATCTCACGGAAGTGTCTACTCCCTACATCCCGCTTGCGAGGAGAAAGGAGACACGAGCGCGGCCGCCGTGGATAGATACCACTGGCAAGTACCTGCTCCAGAAGCGTTCTAGGTGCTGGAGGACCTACCGTGCGGCTCCATCAACTAGCACCTATGATAGATACCGCGAGGCTAGAAATAGGTGTAAACAACACTTAAGGAAAGCTCGGCTGTTGTACGAAAAGGAATTGGCTGATGGATCTTCGGAAAATCCGGAGGTTCTTCGCTTATGTTAAGAGACGCTGTGGTTCAAATTCGGTAATCTCAACTTTGATGCGGGCCGATGGAACTCGTGCGTATGCGGACTCAGATAAGGCTCGTGTACTTGGGGAGCAGTATGCAGGGGCTTTTGTACGTGAGGCCGCGTTGACTAGCGTTGAACTTGTCCCCAGAGTACCTGAGGGTTCTTATTTAGCTGAGTTTACTGTAGTGGAAACGCAAGTCGTTAAATTGCTGCAAGAACTGAACCCTTCCAAAGCAGCTGGACCTGATTCAATTCACCTGAAGCTTTTGCATGAGTTGGCGGGGGAACTAAGTGGACCGCTGACGCTGGTCTATCAAAAGTCACTTGACAGCTGTGCATTACCTTCTGAATGGAAGTAGGCTGCCATCTGTCCTATCTTCAAACATGTCGACAGGAGGCTGTGAGCCAATTATAGGTCAGTTAGTCTGACTAGCGTCGTGGTCAAACTGCTTGAAAAGCTGGTGAGAGATTCGTTGCAAAGTCACCTGAATAGATTTAACCTACTCAGTAGTGCACAACATGGATTCCGGAAGGGGTTTTCGTGTCTGACGAGTTTGTTGGTTGCTGGTGAAGGTTGGGCCGAGGCAATGAATAATGGCCACTTAGTGGATGCGCTTTCCGTAGACTTCTCGAAAGCATATGATAGGGTACCCCACTTGAGGCTATCACGAAAGCTGAGCTCCTACGGCGTATCTGGCCGCGCTCTTCACTGGGTATCTGCGTTCTTGCTGGGAAGAGAGCAGTGTGTACACGTGGGTAGTAGTTTATCCTTTAGGCAAGCGATACGTAGCGGTGTCCCACAGGGCTCTGTCCTTGGACCGATGCTGTTCTCCATCTACGTAAACGATCACCCTGGAGAGCTTGGGGCATCATCCCTATTGTTTACTGATGACCTTAAGCTATGGAATGTTGTAAATGTTCCTGGGGGTTCTGAGGCCATACAGCATGCACTGGGCAAATTCTGGGGCAGGTCTACTTTGTGGCTACTGCCCATAAATCAGGCTAAGTGTTCCGTCCTTCGTATAGGAGCAACTTTCCCGCCTTCGAGCTACGTACTCAGTTGGGTCGAACTCCCCCTTGTCTCGAACCAGGAAGACCTAGGCGTCGTTCATTCCTCCTCTTTGCAGTTTGGTGACAACTGGAAGAAGGCCACTAGTAGGGGTTTCAGAATGTTGTGGTTAATACGCCGTTCTTTCGGGGTCTTAACTGCCGACATATTTGTGCAACTGTTCTCAGCTTTCGTTCGGCCCCATCTGGAATACTGCGTCCAGGCTTGCCCGCCCTGCCTTGTTCTGAACAAAATGGAGCTCTCGTGGCTTTTTAGAGTGGGTGCCAAATTGGTGGAGGGGTTACGGGGGCAATCGTACCCCGAGCGTCTACTTAGCTTGGGTATGTATTCAATGCACTACCGATCGCTTCGAGGCGAGCTAATCCTTACTTAACGCATTCCAACGGGAAAGGTTGGACCAGACTTGAGCTGGCTATTTTGCCCGGTTAGGTTGTCTGTCTTCGCGGTCATCCCATGAAACTACACAAGTCGCATTCTGACCGGACCAGGTCGGAAACTCGGTTATCGCGTAGAGTTATCGGGCGCTAGAACTCGCTTCCAGGAAGTGTAGAGAGTGAACCTACGGTTAAGGGTTTCGAGCGTCAGTTAGACGCTCTTGTGTAGCAACATTAAAACTTACCCTTTTCCTGACTATGTCCATCTTCAAACTTTTAGTTCTAATTCTGTCATTCTCTTCACTCTTTTGGTTCATCCTTCATTTTAATGTTTTATGTCCCTTTATCTTCCATTTACCTTCTACTTCTTTCTTACTACACGTAACCTACACAGCAGGAACTGCTAGTTCAGGGAACTTGGGCAGGAATTGGTTGAGCAGGGTGTGTTTCGGCTTTTTCGTTTCAGATCTATCAAGACAAAAATTTGAACAGTAATTGGTTGGGCAAGTCTGATGCAATCTTTGTTTCACGCTTTCCAAACTTTCAAGCAGTCCTATCTATTTCCGCTGCAACCATCCGCAAAAGTGGGACTATTCACCAGCTTATTCTATCCTTCGGGACCCAACTTAACTTGAAGTATTTCAACAGTACCAGACTGAACCAGCCTACAGGAATCGTTTTACATCGTGTTAACATTTAAAATGCCTATGTTGAGACGCTGGAGCACCCTTTTCCCTTAAAGCCTGAAAAAAGCATTGACACTTCAGGCAATTTCAAACTCCAGCTTGCGAAAACGATTCCACTTCGAGGCTCCTTTATTTTTAAACAACCCTGAAACCTACACTACTAAACGATTTTATGAACTTCGGTTTTACAAGTTTGTTAGGCTTGCCGCCGTAAACCTGGTTCTACTGATGGAAAGTCCTGGTCTTCTGTATAGCCACGTTGACTTGTGCTCTACTGGTTGCCCGCTCCACCTCATCCAAACCCATGCACTCTAGTTCACCACACTGCAGATTGATTTCCGCCGCCACTACTGTAATCTTAATGCTTGTGCGCAGTGCCTCTCATAAGTGCCAGCTATTGTGACTTTCACCCGGCGAGTAGCACTACCCAACATAAGTTTAACACAGTACATTATCATATACGGTACTACAAGTTACTTGTTCCCTGCAGTATACTGAAATTACTACGTCCAGAAAGCAAGAAAGCTGGTCAGGAATGTTTCTGGTTTAGGGCCGCTCCCACCTGCGGGTTCCAAAAGGACTACATTGCTGTCAACGGTGCAATATTACAGATGCATTAAGCTAGCGGTGTTAAACTTGCGTCATCAATGCAGAGCTATGCAAGCCCGCCACAGCTTCACTTTGCGTCGGTTGTTGGAGCACCGTCCCACAGCTTCACGGACCAACCTGGACGTGCTCCACGACACCAAGGATGTCTTCGTTTCGGCTGAGCGAGCTGCTATTCAAACTGTCTTCTCAGGAATGTTGTGCCCGCGAAATAGGTAAATATTATCCGAGCGTTATACGCGCGTAGCACGGGCAGAGTGAGGGCTTACGACAAGCTGTCGCTGCCCTACAATATTTCCAGCGGTGGGAGACTAGGGGTTCCTTTGTCACACTTTCCTATCAAATTCGCTATTGACGAGGGCATGGAGATTACATTCACATGACACCGCTGAGAATGTGTGCAGTTGCTCCCATGGAAACGACTTCAAGACTTGGAGTATGCTGACGATATTGTAATCATCTATGACAGCTCTCAGAGGTGCCAAGCTGCACTGGACAGCTTAGCACTAGCTGTCAGCCGCTTCGGGCTTTGCTTCACACCAGCGAAGTGTAAACATTCCTCCAACTTTGGAAGGGATTGCCTCCTGCGCTGACTATTTGTGGAATGCAGATAGTGGTCCTTCAGAAATTAAACTACCTGGGAAGTTCTGTCTTCGCCTATGGGATCGTAGGTTGGATCACGCACCCTACGGCAAACGCCCGTGGTGTTTCGCTAGTCTTCGACACCTATGGTGGCTGGCGCGACAGCACTCACTTCCTGAAGATTAAAGTGTGCAATGCAACGGTAGGCTCGATCTTACTGAACGGTTACGAACACTGGCTCCTCAGACCAGCCGACCTGAAAAGGCGAGTAACGTTCTACCACCGGTACCTTTTCAGTTTGCTGACTATCTAGTGGGAACACCGCGGGATAACCCAGCGTGTTCGGCGCCTTGTTTACGACAATGATAAAGGAAATGTACCACTTAGCACCATTATTTCACGCACCAGGTTTCGACGGATCGGCCACGCGTTACGCATGCCAGCCCATACTCCCGCGCGTGCGTTGTTGGCTCGTTAGGGTTGAGGATGGAAGAAGAGGAGAAGTGGCCAAGTGTTGACTTTGTCGAGAGAAATGAAAGCCCATACTTTGCAGCTTCCCTCGTTTGGAGCGTCAAGCCACCGTGGTTTGGTCCGAAAGCCGATGAACAAGTTTGGTTAGATGCACTTGCTGGCAGGTCTAGGAGCCCCTAAGTGGCGTTCCTGTTGTGTGGTTCACTGTCCTTTCCCCGCCCTTTTAGCCTCCCCTCCAACCACGACCTCAGTTCGTAGTATAATGCCACTTTACACAATAACTTTTGTTGTTGCCGAATAGTCGGCTGGTAGCTTTTCCGAAAGATACATATCCGTTGCTGGTAGTTCAGCTGTCATGCCAATGTTGTATTTATTTTCGTTTTTTTCTTTTATGTATTGCAGTAAAGTAGCCGATATGTTTTACTCCCCTGGCTAAGGCGCATAATAATAATGATGAGAATGGAAAACCGCCCTACTTGATAAGTTTGTTTCCGTGCAATACTCGCTTGGGTACGTGATGGGGCTAAAGAAGCCTTTCAGGTATTAGCTGAATTGCAGTTAAGATGAAGTTCGTTTGCGGCTGGTATGATAGGAGGAACACGCGAACTTGTTATCGGATCATTAGCTACGATTGATGAATCCATAACGAAACACACAGGAAAAATCATTTCTCTTAAGGCTAGGGATGGAGTGTGAAGTGGACGACAACGTGATATTGTGCTCCCTTACTACAGCATTAATTCCCGCGCTTACACTGCCTAGAGGCTTGCTGTGGTTCTTGTTGCCAAAGTAGCAAAATTGTTCTACACATACAAACACGCACCTTTTTCCTTGTATGTGGTACAGTATTTGCGTATGCACCTAAGAAGGGTGAATTTTTGCCTCTAACACTCGCCATGGAGAAAGCTAAATGTGGAAGTTGCATGGTTTATGCTTATAGTCCAATAAGCACAACTGCTGGGAAAGATATAATAACC
This sequence comes from Dicrocoelium dendriticum, assembly GCA_944474145.2. NCBI lineage: Eukaryota > Metazoa > Platyhelminthes > Trematoda > Plagiorchiida > Dicrocoeliidae > Dicrocoelium > Dicrocoelium dendriticum. The sequence continues at coordinate 440 of CALYDF020005224.1, read as the reverse complement.
ATTAACAAGATAATACCTCACTAGTTAGCTTTTGATGGTTATAGCGTTACTTTTATTGACATGTCAGGCAAGGTATCACTACTGTAGCTCTGTTGGTAGAGGAAGTTTATACACATTGGGAAACTTGCTGTGGAGGGGCGGGCGAACAACAGCAAGTATTCTAGAGGGAAAGTTATCAAAAACTTAAGTATTTTCATTCTTGAAATGTTTGAGACACAAATTGCTAGGCTAGGTGATCTTGTTACAGGCATTGACATAGGAAGGTTTGTTAAAGGTGCACAACTGATGTAACGGATCCATAGAAGCATTATGCAACGAAAGAATCGCAGTCCTATGTGCTGCTAAGAGCGTATGGGCAAAAAGCATTGGATGCAGACACATGGTAGCCAACAAGGGCAACCAAAGCTTGAATGTCACTGTCTCGCACCCATGTTGGACAC
>CALYDF020005223.1:0-14598 GCA_944474145.2 Dicrocoelium dendriticum | reverse complement strand
TGTCTTGTCTGGCGCCGTAGGTGTTGTTGTCTTTATCAGTCTGTAGGACTTTCAACACACAGGTTATAATGAAGTTGCATGTTCCAACCAATTATTGAACACTCGTAGCCGTACGCCTGCTATATTTGACCTAATCGCGATAGGCTACCTGAATCGATACTTCAAGTAGCTGTCCAATTTGATTTCTGTCATTCCTTCGGAATGCAGCACGAATTTAAAATTTTGGGCGCAGTTCTTGTATTTTAAAGATGAATAAATGCTCACAAACATATTAGCAATAGCCGGGTTTAGATAGATTGCTTTGTGGATGTAGCATTACTGATGTCGTTCATCAGTTTGTCCTTTGTGGTCAGACGCGTCCGGCTGTTTAGGGCCATCATGAACAAATATGTTTTTCTTATGCTGTTTGTAGAACGGCTGCCGTATCCAAAAATCAGCTAGTAGTATGCGTACCACGCTCCAAAAGTTGCGAAGACGAACTTCTGAGAGTAGGAATATCTCCATCGCTGCTGCTGAGTTCAATATTACTTGCCGAAATTGAGGTTCGCCGCACTACCTCAAAGTTCAGTGACGCGATGCGCGTCTGAACATAGCGGTTTTAACCAGTTAACTAATCTCACCGCAACTGGAATTCCATGGCCTGTAATCTTCCAACAACTTGCGTATATTAAGCCATATTTCGACCTGAGAACGTTTGAGAAAACAGATTTAACCCACTGTGTTTCTGTCCAGCTATTGTCGTCTTGGGTGTTGTGGTTAGCCACTTGGCTGTTTAGCGGAAACTAAATAAAAGCGTGAAAACTGCTTTGCAGTGCTCGTGCCTTGTTTAGATAATAGGCCTACGGATATCGCCTTCGGCATCTGCATCAAGACAACCTATGCATATACACCCTGATTTTTAGCTGTCCCTATTAAAACCTACTGATTAGGAGAAGCATCCATGTAACTTATATGCTTTCACGCTGAATGCGACTTGTCCATTTAAAGGGTCCATTGTTGTCCAGCTATGTGATGTAAATGACTTTGGGTGGTTAACAAGAGAGACCCAGAATATATCTAGGACGTTATGCTGTAGATGTCCAGCCTTGTCATATTACACTGACAAAGTCTATCTGCCGGCCCGTTTCAGACAGTTTTTGCACCATATTCAGTGCCAATATACAGTTAACTTTAAGAATTATCCCACATGTTTCGCAAAACACGAGCGCATAAGGCATATTAATTCATTACTAGATTCTATTTGAGTTACACCACCACACTTGGATGGAACGCAGACGCATGCTTTGAATAGGTAAAATCTCGCTTGTACCATCGTGCATATTTGGACTTGTCATATTTGTCGCTAAGTGGAATTAGGTCCAGTGACAAATGCTGCACTGTTTCGTTCAAGTGAGTTCGAAGGCAAGCGGTTCACCAGTGCTTTGTCAAGGTAGCATGATCGTCGTCCGTTGTTGTTGATGGGCATGCTAATTAAGCGCACGTATAAGCGGATTATCTACCTTACATTTTGGCACTAGTTCCTGTTGGATACGGCCGATATAATTGGACTAATTGTGGTGGATTTCAGCGAAGGATTTTTGGCCAAGGGCAATCGCAATCGAAGGATGAAATTCATTTTCCTTTAGAAAGTATCACATCTTACTGAGTCTAGGAGAATGCGATAGAGCAGATAATCCTTCATCCAGAGCAGCTTTTCAGCGGTGACACTTTTTCAAATTAATCGCGTTGCGCGAATGTTTATGTGCACGAAGCGTACTGAGTAAACTAGGATTACATAAATCACGATTCGTATGAAATAACTCCTTAAATTTTGTTCAATGAAAAGGGAAATAAAAACAACCTTGAATCGATGTGTTTGCACTGCGCTACATAATAGATAAAATGGGAAAATCTGTGGCAAAGTAGTGCCCTATTGCTATGCAACCGTTAAAATGAGTCAGCATGAATGAGGTAGCAATTCTCCTAATTGCTACGTTAAAGAGTGTGTCGACTTGACACACTGTTTCGTTCGCAATATTTTGGCTTTCCATTAAACGCAGTCTACTACGTCATACATGAGAGTAAAGAGCTTAAATTATCCATTCTCATTAGCCTAATTTTTCCACAATACCTGTGCGCGTAATATATTGTTTAGTTTTAGTTACTTCATCAAAATATGGATTCTGCTCTATTTCGCCTTGCACCAATCTTGGTACCCGGGTATTGAAAACGGTTAGTTCACTCTAGCCATTTGGACAATGCGGTACGATGAGGAAGCTTTTCATATTGTCTCGTTAGTACCATTATTATTAACCGGAGTACAAATATAGAAGTGATTGTGCGCGTGGACAAATAAGTTTGAGGTGTAAAAGTAAAGGATGTTCCACCCATATATCCATGGCATTCTTAAGCTCACCAAATACTCTTTTTGAACATGTAGGGCTGCCTTCATCCGGATTGTTGTCATATCATCTGCGAATGGGAGGAAGCGATGAACATGGCAAGGTACCACTATTCTGAGCGTTGATTTAAGCTGTTTCCGTAGGCGCGAGAACAGTTGTTTTCTACTTATTTAGGAAGCTAGCGGTCTGTGTAAACACGAAGATACAAGAGAGAGGCATTCCGGTCTATTTCACTTTGAACATACCTTGGCACTCCTTCCTTCATTCGGGAGTGTACAATGCAAAAATGTCAACCAGCGAAATACAACAGATTAAGGGATTTGGCTTTAGCAATCTATATCGAAAACTGAGAAATTTACTTATTTTTATGTGCACCAGCAAAATATAAATCTTAACACGGCCAAACAATACAACCGCTTACTTAACATGAGATTTTCACTTGTTTTGGCTGCAAAACCACAAATACAGTTAGTCCCAGAACCAAATATCCAGATTCAAAAAATGGTAATAAGATACCCAGTGCATTACATGCATAGGATTAAAATCTGACAAGCCAACAAAAAATGGATGTCCCGTTTTCTTGTTTTGAAACTAACACACCAACGGGCTTTGGTTGACAACTGTCAGGTCTGAATTTTCGACCTTAGCTGAAGCGATGTTGCACATTATGCACATCCTACTCAAGAAGGTACAAAATTTAACCCCAGTTATTCATCTTTGATTTGTCAACAATTGCTGTAGTACGATTAGTTTTCTGTGAAAATCGAAAAGGGTTTTCAAGGTGGTTTATTTCACTATGCTTACTTAATCCGTAATTCTCAGCACGACACTCTAATGTGCTTTCACTTTTGCCGCAAACCTCCCATGAACTCATATTGGCCGTTTCGTCCCAACGCTGCAAATTCATTCTCATTTTTTTCTAACACAACCTTTTAACTTGTAAGTGCATTTCTCGACCTGAGCACTTTAGTAGTATCAATTCATGAACTTCATTTATCCATGTTACCAAATACTGATTATTGCTCACGCCAATTCGCGGTTAACATATCCTACGTTGCTGCCCGTATGTTTTACCGTTCAAGTTAGAGTTCTACTTAGGACGTCACTTTTATACCTAAAACAGTTTCGACGTATAACTTAATATTTACTGCACATTCTGAGTTTACGATGGCTGCTTCCGATACTGTGGTTTATATATTTGAATACGTGCATTATATTTGTGACAAAATATCATGATTTTACGTGACAAGGTTTATAAAATATTTGGTTATTTCTGCATTAGTTTAAAAAGGCTGTGTATCTATACATTTATGGTACAGTTAATATTGCTGTTGTGCCATGTTCTAAATGTCTACGGATGTGCCTTATAGAGTATTTATTGATTTATTGCAATTTTAGGCAAGATTATGCAAGCATTATTTATCTAAATAACCCCCATTACGTTGGTAGCGTTGTAGTGTAACGTCGACGCTTAGGCTAAAATGCATCTGTATTTTCCTCTTTATACACTGGCAAGATTTTATAATTATTGAGGTTGTATCAGCACTTACTTTCACACTAATTATTTAACTAGATCCTAAGTGTTTCTGACTTTATAAACTAACTCATTTATTTGCCATACATGCACCACCTGGCTTAGTTTTCAACAATCACCTGAATAAGCATATACATGTGAGCTTCCATTTGGAGTTACCGATGTCAAACTTTATTTCCTTAAAGACAACGAAAGCTTTTATGCCTGATCCTCATCTTTAACAGAAAACTCGTTAAGCGCAGACATTTCTAGTAGATAAGTTTTGGGAATATTCCTCAGTAACATAAGTTACAGGGTATAGATGGGAGAATTAAATTGTGATACGTGACATTCTAATCTTAATACGTTAGCGATTTTGAAATTCAAGTGTGCATGATAAAATACACCATCTTTTCTTTAAGTGCTTACATATATTACGCTAACATTCAATAGCACTCGTTCCTACTCAAGACTAAGGACTAATAGACAAAAATTAGAGAGTAGTTTAACAGCTGTACTAACAAATTAATATGCGATAAATTGACTAAATTACTAACAAGTTTAAATCAATAAACAATAAATATTTTTATCGTCAATGTGACACATGTCCACGGAGGCGTGCTTGAATTACGGTAATTATATAGAGAATTTATTGTATTGTAAACGGTACCAACAAAAATCTTTGCGGACGTTGCTGCTCGAAGCCTTGCGAGTGATTCGAATGTAAAATGAATAAATTTGATTTAATTTAGGTAGTGCACATGGGTATGGGTATAATAAGTCTGTAATACACATACCATGTATAGATCAAATATTAACGATGATCAATTATAATAATGCTGGAGAAGAACAGCATAGGTTATTTCATGGTACAATTGGTTTATGTGAGTGTCGCGTAAGGATCAACGGTGTATGTTAGGAAGAGAAGTGGCAACGGAATATGCTGATGAAACGTTTACAGGGCGTATCATAATTTGCGAAAAGTGGTTTTACTCGTCTTGTCAGTCGGAAGTTCCGGGTTGTGACTTGGTTAGTGGCGAGTCACACCCACAAGTCTCATTGTTGTTAAACGGATGTTTGTAGCCTTTTGTATGGAAAATGCTGGTCTGGCGGAATAGCACCACGCCCTGGAATGCCGTCATGGATTCATTTAAACGGCAAGTTTTATCTGATAATTATTCTTATTGACCGATTATTAGCTCTGTTATTCGCAGTAATGTTGCACCCAAATTTTCCATTAGCCAATGATTGAAGGGCGAGGGCTTCTTTGGATCGCTTGTCCTTCCTTCTCCTTTTCAGATGGCTCGGCACATTTGGTAGGTAGATCATGAATTAAACACTGGTATTTCGTTTATTGTTCCTCTGGAAATGTTGTGACAATATATATGTTGTTTGCTGTTTTGGTCTATTGTTGTGTAATATTTATCACTTAAATGAAGATATAAGACTCTTTGATTGTCGGGGCTCATTTTACCTTCAATATCTGCCAGTAATGTACTCTGGTGAAAAACAATTTGGAGAGCAAACTGGTTATTACGCATCTTGAGGATACGCACTTTTACCGGTTGTAGGTATTCGCTTGCAATTTCAAATAACTGTTTAGAGCCAGCGATGATTTACTGGAAAAACCACCTATGTCAGCAAATCCTTGGGTACTCACTATTACGCCGAATAAAATACATGGAATGAACCAAGGCACAGTTAATATATGAGAACGAAATTCCACGTGTTGCAATAATAGCTATTAGTTGGAGATGTTTAAAAGACAAATTTTGCCTGTAATCCATGGACATCAGAGAAAAGTCGCTTGCTCAAAATGGGAGGAAATTTACTTGCGGTAAATAAAGAAATAAATGATACCATTAGCTATAGTAAGCTTGCCCCAGAGCGAGTAAATTTAATTTCTCCATCTATGTTCCTCCTAACAATGACTTTATTGAGCGACGATAAAATTCGCATTCACCAGTTACACTCAGTGGAATATTTCGCCCCTATTAATAATCCTAGACGAATTTGTTGCAATGTCTTTTCATATGAAAATTTCCGGCCTTCAAGTGCAGCTGGTTTATCTATGCCAAGAGCACACATTCCCAAACACCATACAAACATATGCTTTGCAAACAGCACATTGCTTTTATATTTTCCGCAAACGTTTGCATCAGCAACCACTTTTCTCTTAGCGGTATTTGTTAAAATCAAAAATGCCGTGTTTGGACTAGAGGTATTTGTTGCTCACCGGTTGAGACACATAGGCTCAGGTACGTAAAGATAGCTCGTACTGTGCTGGTTTTCTCATACGGTTAAGTTTCAACATTTGACCTTAGAAACGGTGACTCAATGGCACTAATTCACTAAAGAAATACTAAATGATAATTCATGTAAAATGGCATGGAAAAATAACTAACCTCCACAACCAGAAATGTGCGACGAGTTCACTAGTGTGTAAAACCGTGTTGAATATTGCAAATTACTTGCTGCTGTGAAAATGATGATCAATTTGTCTGCAATAAACAACTATACGGCATGTAATAGTATTGGGAGAATAGCACTAACAAAGTGTTATGCAGAATTGCATTGCTAAGCTACCTCCAATAATAGAATATCAATTTCAACTACTCGGAAATGCATTTTGCTTATCTACACTGACTGAAAAATATCCAGGGATTATACGTCAGAAAACATGTTAGCGAACATGCTCCTTTTCAGTGGTTCCTCCTCAGGCTAATACCCCACAAATACATGGTAAACGTAAACATCAGCTAAGAGTACAGGTCCTAAACGCAGATTGTCTGAGTGACCAAGGTGGACGATTGGCCCCACGGCGATCAACATTTCGTTTGTGTGTGTGTGGCGTTATCCACGCGATGTGTCCGTGTTACAGGGGACCAGGGTAGAGTTAGTGCCTGGACAAATTTCTTGTGTGCATACAGGTCAGGGTCATGAAACCAGATGGCTATCGCCTCGGCCGCTGCCAGCAGACGACATCTAACCGCACTTGTGTGGCATCTGAGTACGCGGTAGATAGTTGGAACACATCATGCGCTCTGACTTGATGGCTCGAGTCGATCAGGTGTGTAGACACTGCGCTTGCCACTGATCTTGTCATGCCGCTATACAGCCAAGTTGGACAGTGTTCCCTGGCTCTCGCAGACAGTCTCCTGGTAGTGCTTCCGATATAGCTTGATCGACTCGAGCAAGAGAAAGAGTATACATAGAATGAAGTAGTTGACCTTGGAATTCTGTCCTTAGGTTGAGGATTCAGGGTGGACACTGAGTAGATGATTAGGTGTAGGCTTGCTGCATAATACGTTTGGGCGATTGCGGCAGAAAGCCTTCTAGAAGTTGACTCAGCAATCCCGTCCCCCTTGAACGGTAGCGATAAGTGTATCGGTTTCTTTCCTACTGAATTCAATTTTGCATTCGCTTCTCTTATCTCCACATTTCTCCGAACGAACCTCTCAGCATAGCCATTTCTATCGCATAGGCTTTGTCCAAAATGTAGTTCGTCCTGAAGCATGTCCTCGCTACATATCCTTCTTGCTCGCTCGGTTAGGCACCGAACAATTTCCGTTTCTGGCTGAGTGGGACGAAGTTTGCAAAGTGAGTATATTGACCATTCCGCGTTGTCTTTCTATGGACACTGCGCTGGACCGACCCGTCAGATCTTCGGCTAATCTGAATGTCTAAGGACGACATTGAGTTATTGCACTCAGATTCAAGGGTGAATTTTATATTTCCGTGGGCTGCGTAAAATTGCCTCACTAATTTATCCATGCACAAATAACTGTCTGAGATGCGGAATATATCGTCCACATACCGCCCATAGTAGAGTAATTTGTCGACAACTCCGTTTAGATAGTTGTTCTCTTACTTACTCTTAAATACGTATGCTAACAATGGTCCTAACGGAGAGCCCATTGCGACTCCGTCCTTCTGTCTGTAGATCTTCCGTCGGACGTGAATCGCACCTTCCTGTAGCACATCAGAAGCAACTGATTAAGTCGTTCTTCCGAGAGGCCGACATCCACATAGTGCAATCGAAAAGCGTCGCATAGGTTGTCTATAGTCTCCTCCAGCGGAACATTCCGTTTTTGTTTCTATCTGTTAAACAGTCCAAAAATTTAGGCTCTGCAAAATCTAAATTTGTTATGGTTTATTTCGAAGGGTATATTGTATGCATTTCGGAAGCAGATGTTAGGATTAATTCAGTGAATAAAACAGCGTCTGGTGAAAAGGCGAAACGCACAACATGATTGCACTGGGGGAAAGTTGTAAAGATAAACGACGATTTGAGTACCCTCACCAAAATATAACCGTCTAAAGAAGTTACAGCAGTAGAAATATAATGAGAATCCGTTTTTGCCATAATACACAACTCTCTAACATACCGCTACCCAGTTTATTTATTCTCCTCTGAAAAAGATTCCTACTGTTTTAGCATTAATATATCAATCAAATTTATATTTGGGATCCACACATCTTGAAAAGCCAGCGAAAGTTCTAGTCCAAACCACGTCTTTCGAGGTGGCACTTAGAGATTTGAGCGTTAAATAAAGCAGTGTAAATGGAATTTTTATTATTAATAATGCTTGAATTCTTACCGATGTCAGATTGAACGCTGCAGTAACCACATGATCTGTAACAGTTGCCAGTTATCTAAAGTCTAGCGTGTTAGCACCAAGCTCCTTTATTGACCGGTGAATTTCAATTAATGGAATTCTCAGTATTTGCTTTGTTACAATGTATCATTTATCCTGTCTATGTTGCTAAAACAAATTTACAAAATGTTAGGGTTATCTCACAAATTTCGTTTCATATTCTCCTTTCTAGTATATTATGTGTGACACAGCTATCCTTGTGTATTTGGTGATTTGTCGCACTTTCGTTTTACATCCTTCGGCTGGCATAATGGCAACCTACTTATATTTCAGGCTAGCGCGACATTTACATCGACAGCCTCAGCTGTACCTGAATGATAGTAAACAGAGGCCGGAACATGTCGTATGCTTCCGCAGATAGTTGGTTAAGATGGCAACAATATCCGCAGCGGCAGAATTCAAACAATTGCGAGGACGGAGGCTGCAGACGAAGGGGTACCCGTGGATTTCGTAGTGTTTTATATAACTGGAACGTTGTATTCCTTGCCCTAGCATTTTATAATGCACTTAACCTAAATGTGGAAACATGTTATAATAAATAGAATTTGTGCAATGTAAACACAGGCCTGCATTTGGTACCGAGAAGAATGTTTACCAATCATATATAACAATGTATTTTTTACTATGAAATTTCAGTTGTTTAACAAGTGTTGTCGAGCCGACGACGTATACTATTGCTTATTCATTGGAACAGCGTGCAATATAGGAACACATGTTGGCTCGACTTATAATTCAGCTACTTTAGTAGACCGTAACAGTAGTGGAAATAGTCTTGTCGCTTGTGTCTCTACAAACTACCTCATAAGGTCCGCGATAACACACGGCGTTTCTTATAGTCAAGGTTTTAGTTTGTAAATAGTGCAGTCCGAGAGGATAAGCTGCAATTTTTTGTGCGTATTCTGTGCGGTCCATGATCCTGGCTCCTGATCTTTTCTCTGGTTTGTTGATTATGATTTCCTCGTTTTGCTGAAGTACTCGTATCACTTCGATGCTTGTCTTTGTTAGTAATCGGGAATGTGTCATGGGTATCGTTGATACTGAAAGGAAATGTTGACCAAGTCCGACTTAAACTGCTTGAGGCTGGTTTTGGTAGGGGCACCTAATCCACTTGTATTTCTGTTAGGGTATGCAAATTGAATTTCGATTTTTAGTCTGTGATCATTACTTCGGGAATGGCGAAACCCATGACCCGATAAAAGCGCCTGCGTTGTTAAGGTGTCTAGTCATATACTAGCCAGGTGGTTCACAAATCTTTCCGGATTTGATGTAAATGAGTTCGGCTATTCTTTCACGGTCACGTAACCACATTATCATACATCCTTGGATAAATGTGTACATCCGCTTAGTTTACTCGTTGGTATGCCAACTATACCTTCATATATATGCATATTTAATATGCCCATTTATCTAACGTATGCGGACGAGGATCTAACAGGAGGTCTAAAATGATCACACGTATAAAGTAGTGCGATAATAATACGCATTTACGTCATGAAGGCATATGGTTAGCTTGTGTTTTAATTCAGATGCAGGGCAATCACACAGGTTTCCTGGGTTATAAAGACATTAATCTTAGCAGGTATTGTAGTAAATGAGCCAGCTCAGTTGTGTCCCATTGGATGAAGATTTTTAATTTTCCTATATTTTCGGAAATGCCACCAAAGCACTAAATTCTACCTCTGAATTACAAATGTTGTGACAAACTATCCAAATTCAGAATTGGACGACTGGTGAAGCACCCGCATCAAGGAAAGTAAAAGGCTACCAGCGTCAGATTTTTTACAGTTTCAGAACCAAATTTCTCCTACCGTTTGCATTAATTTGTTTCCTTTTGCATCATTAACAATGAAACGAATTACGGTAGGCTATGCTCAAATTTCTAATTTATCAAATTAGTTAACGGTATTTCAAAAGGTCCATATTATGAGCTACTTATTTGTTTACAAGTTGTCATCGTGTTTTGATCATTTTCCCTTCCAGGGACATTAGTATTTTGTTTCCAATCTTTCCATAGAGCTACACATAGAGCTTCACACTGTATGAAACCGGCAACATGCGTTGTCCAAAAAATGTATGAAGGATCCGGCAGGTGTCAGATTCTTCCTTTACGTAAACATGCGGTGAACCATAGGCATTGCTGGCTGATCACACAAATTTACCTAGCTGTATAATTGTGAACCTAATTTTCCACTGTACTGTTATATTTTGAGAATGATTTAGTTAGATGGAACACTTAACCTCCAATATTATGCGGCTAATATTGCATTTTCTAATATCAAATTTCTTCATGCAAAAGAAACAAAACATTTGCATACGTATATTGGATTTGGTCAGACGGTAATTTATCGTAATAATTTCTTTTTGTTCCTTGTCACTGACCACTACAAGTTCAATTGCATTTTCGAAATAAATGGATGTTACTCGGGCCAGCTTTCTATATTATGCTGGCTGCACAAAGCGTCGCTCCATCCAAATAACCAAGAGAGGTTGATATGCTAACACATACAACCGGCGTTAAAATCCTAACATATTTACCCAAACCTCTAAGAACTCATGCGGAAACGGTGAACTTATTGCCGGCACAGTTTATTTGTGTTTACCGTGAATAGGATTATATCTTTGGTATGTGTTAAACACTTGTGACACTTGCCCAGAAACATTATATTATCATGTCTGTATGCATGGTTCTTTATAACATGGATTATATTTTAATTCGATTCTTCTGCTAGGTGTCGGATTATTTATATATCAGTATAAAATTTTATGTTGTAACTTAAATTCATCTAAAGCACTCAATGATAGCTCATCAATTTTGCAGCTATTATATTTGTTGATGAGTTTACGAGATGCTTACCTGCATCTGCTGCATAATGCTGATTGTCAAGTAGGATATACGGTTGATTACTTGCAAGTTATATATGAACATTTTTTTGAAAACACAATCGTTGCAGAGTTAAGACCGTGCCATTCAGTCAAACATCACAGTTGTATATCTTGTAACTAGAAGATCGCCGGCTGTCAGATATCTCCGACAATATACTCCGTAACAAATTGTTTTCTAGTAAACAGCCGTACGGAATCTCAGTGCGAACGTAAAAATAATTTTAGAATTACAAGATTAAAACCTGTTATTAACATACGGTACGAGACTGACTTCTATACATTTATCTAATGTAACAACTAAGTAAACATAAACGTGCATTGACTGCTTTTATCTTCTAATTAAAGCCGATTAGTCCTCTCTAGTAAATTGTGGTGGCTCATTGTTTTAGAAACCAATGAACAATATTAATAAGCATTGCGGTTATGACCTTGACATTTGTATAAATGTAACTTGTTATATTGGATGAGCATATCAGCGTTACAACATCCTAACTAGTACTAAGATACTGGACTAAATATATTTTACCATAATAAGTCAAATGTTAAAATCTTAGTGGGAAGTGTGAGTTTTTAGTGATTTATGACATGGGCGAAACTACAATAGAATGATATACGTGACTAGTCTGTTTAAACGTCTATGGAGCAAATGCACCGTCGAATAACAGTAGTGTAGCAAGTACGTTTGATGTAAGCAAATATGTCTACAACGGAGCATTTATATCGGACGTTCTACCAAAGAAAATTAAGAACCAGAATACTCACGCATGTTCCTCCAACTTATATCTAATTGGCAGATAAATATGGTTTGAACGCACGGTTATCATCAGAAAAATTAGCAAACCTTGACTTACGAAGTGATAGGTGCCAAAGGCCAGTCCCCTTCGTTTTTTGAGAAGTTCCAAGGTGCGACAGAAACAAACTAAATTTGAGAAAGAGTTCTGTGGATAGGAATATTAAAAAGAAAAATTTTTCCGTCGGTATTCCAGACGGCTTATTGGTTAATCTGTTTCAAGCAATTACTTTTGAGGTAGGCAAGGCGGCTTTGGTTCAGCCTTAGACGGAGTACCGGATTCGGCTCACCCAATATTTGACAGACTAATATGAGATCATCGCGCAGCTTTAGTAGTCGGCTGAAATCTCTCAGTGACTTCAACAATTGTGATATGACAAATTTCATGGGGCATCATACGCGTTTTGTAGCTGGATAACTTTAGACCATGCACAAGCATTAAGGCTTGAGGTAGAATGTAATCAGTCAGAAATGCCTCGTAAATGATTGTTTATATTCTAAAATCAGGCTTACATTCCTGGAGCAAATTGACTATCCAATGCAGGAATGTGTCACAAACATCAAAAGTTTCTGGAGAAGACTTTGGTGGTTTAACGATTAAAGGTTTTTTCATTAGCCAAGGCATTTATCGTCCAATCCTGATACAACGTCAACTGTTTCTTCCGGGTTGTTTTGTTCAAATAACAACTTAATTTTGCTTGCACAAATTCGTGGGAAGCTAGCAGCTCTAGGTGTATTCTGCTGTTATATTCCGGATAATATATCACTCTATCCAAGAGGATTGATTCCACAATATTAAAAAGTAGGACAACCAGAGTCATCGGACGGTAATTGGTTGCATTTGTTCGAATACCCCTAATAAAGAGGAGTGGTGCTCCCTCGAATCCACGTTGGTGGAGTTGAGTTTTCTTCTAGAGAGCAATAGTAGAATTATATCGAGTTTCCCAACATCCCTGGTTGCTGAGTGTAAGCATTTCTGCCAAATAAAACTAACACCAGAATTGTTCTTGGTACACATGGATGGTGGCATTCCTAACACATCCTCTGCAGTGGAATTGACAGTGGGTAACTTGAAGGAATGGCAATAAATGCAGTGATAATCATTGGGCCCCTTATTCTCTGGAATACATATTGTGTAACCTAAACGTAAAAGTTCAACTGCTCAGGTTGCTGATTGCTTGCACACGTCACTCCTTAGATCTGCTATAATTAAGCAATGAGACATTTGAAGGTCATTAACATGCCTGTAAACGCTTTTGTGGTTCACGCAGAATCGACACATGAACAGCTGCTGATGCGCCACATTTTCGTCTGGGATCAAACGCACAAAGAAGTTACGCAGTGCCACATACACAGTCATGAGTTCAGGAATTTTGCGAGCCAATGTGAGCTCCATTAGAAGTCCCTTTAGAACATTCATTTATGTGTTCTGCTTCCCAGAAATTTTTGTCCCTCTGACGATGGAATTGCTTCTGCTCTGATGCTTGCAATACGAGTATGGCAAATATCCTTGTGAATGTGTCCCCGGCGATTTCTGGTAAACAGTAGCTTAAGTAGTTGCACGATGTTAGCAATTGCAGGTAACAATGCGTAGAGGGTGGCATTATAATCTGCATCATCATCATCATCAACGGGATATTCCGCAAATACATAGTTCCACAATAAGGACACACAGTCCATGTAACACAATGGTTGGCTTTTAATAATTCAGTCAACATGCGTTCTTCCGTAGTGAGCACAAGTTCAGGAATCCACCGTCTGTTAACAGCTCGAAATCTGGTGGGAGGGGCCATTTGGTTGTGCATAAGGTAGCTACAAATCCCCTCTTGCAAACAAGCTTCAAACTGCATGCTATCGGTTACAGCTACTTCCATGTCTCGCAAAGTAAATTCGCCTGTGATGAGAGTATGACCGTATGACTTGTTCAAAGTAACCTAAAGACCGTTGTTTAGTTTTGAGTTTATTTCACAAATAGGTTTTGATGAACGAGAAATCAGTGTATCAGAATTCGGGGAGTCATTTTGAGCTCTCCATGTTTGTCCCGCATGGACGTGCATTTACGTGACCTGCTGCTCAGAATCGATTATCGAATTGACTATCAGAATTTGACTATCGAAGGAATTTTGCTCAGACGCTTGCGAAGGAAGTGTGCTGAATGCATTTGAAGTTGTTCCAGACGATTTAAAGCAAACAATTCCCTGAAGTCTTATTGATAAGTACCGATAATACCTTGTTGAGCGTGATAATACATTCTCCATCATCCGATTCTACAGAATGTTTTGCATAGCAAACAGTCAAACAAAAGAGCACAGTGGTCAAGCTAACCTACTTATGTGCCTGTAACTTGCTTTGACAAATAGTTTTCGTTTTCGA
>CALYDF020005222.1:0-14583 GCA_944474145.2 Dicrocoelium dendriticum | reverse complement strand
TAAGTTTGATATACGATTATCTGAATCTGCTGCACTGGTCGAACCATTAGACAGTTTTGTCTTCTTTGGATGCGGTTTTTCTGCTGATGGCACTGATGAGATAGAAGTTTTCTTCCACATGATTAAAGCTTGATCGGTGTTTGTCAATCTGAAACCGTTGTCGCTTCATCGGGATGTTTCCATCTTGTTAAATAGTCGCGTTTACAATTTTACCTTTCGAGCGATGTTGCTATATATAAAGGAGTCTGGACTTCTTCTCGTGGATGACGTACACCGGCGCTCAGCCACCGACGATGGGAGCTTAAAGAGCATCGCTGCTGTGTGGTGGCAGCAAAATATCGGCTGCTGTGAATACAGACCTTGTGGTTTTAAGTATGCGATTATTTCCCGCAACAATCTAGTTTTACCGCGCCAATTAATATAGTTCGGTCACGTCCTGTGTATATCAGCTTAGCGTTTGCCCTATTGCGCCCTTGTTGCTCGTGCAGGACTTGGCGGGAAGAGAGCACATTACAGTCAGCCATCCACTTGGAGACAACATAAAATAGCTTTGGTCGCCCTGCACATTATTTATTGACGACCTGATAAGCTGGAGGATTATTGATTCTCCCGACAAATGTGACGTCCTTCAGCAGGACCTCGACCGCCTATCCTGGTTGTCTTCAGGTTTACCTACCGGTTAACCAGGCCAAGTCCACGTTTATAAGCCTGGGGAGGGTGATAATGGGCTTGCGTACATCATGGCCGGCCACCCGCTGCGTGTCACCAGTTCCGTAAAGGATCTAGATGTACTCTCACGCTGTGATCTGAAGTCTGTCGACAACACAAACAGACCGTATGAAAACGGACTACGTCTTTTCTGGACAATTCGACGCAGCTTTTGCACTTGGTCTGAAGAGATGGCTGCCCGTCTATTCTCTTCCATACTAAGACCGATTCATGAGTACGGCTCACCCGCCTATTGTCCCATCACAATAGGTGAAATGCAGAGACTGCAACGGGTCCAGCATGTAGCTACCCGGCTTATCCCCAGTTCACGAGGTATGTCGTACGAGGACCGATGTAGGAGACTAGGGTTGTATACCCTGTCACATCGTCGGCTCCGAGTTGATCTTATAATGACGCACCGGATATTTTACATGGGCAACTCCTCTATGTAGAGACCGCCGCTGCACGTTCGCGCACCAATCAGTACACGCGGACACTTGTATAAACCAGTGGTACCAGATTAATTCACATCGCACACCCTGTATGTTTCAAGCGTCGAGTGGTGAAATATTGGAAAAAGTTGCCGGAGACGCTAGTCAAGACGAAATCGGTGTCTGAATTTAATAGGTTCCTTGACACCCACTTTGCGGATTCCAGATATTGGGAGCGTATCGCACCCGGATAAGATGTAGTGCAGCTGCAATATGCTACCAACCGCGCAAGAATCAGCGAGGCGATTCCGCGCATGTGTCCCATCCCCCTACGATGGTTCGGCAAAGATTTTTATCTTCACATTCGCTATTTTCAGTATTCAGTAGGCTTCATAGCTTGCTATCGTTGAATCCATACGTCTGTATAGTTAGGAAGCAAAACTCGAGTGCTGATGGATGGAAAAATTCCAGGATAGGCGCGCAGTCGAAACCGGTGAAAGATTTGTGTACATACTTGCCTAGATCCATATGCTTAATACTTAAATATTGAAAAATGCAAGAACATATTCTTCCAGTGATTGCCATGGTTTTGTTTGACTCCAGTCTATTCGTTGTATATGTATGTATGTAATCTCAACAGTCTAGTAACTAGACATAGAGCCAACAAATACATGGAAATCAGTGGGTAGAAGACACTCATTGTGTCATAATCATCGTAGCATGCTAGTTGAAGGTGGGCAACACACTTCAGCTAATATGCCGCAGGAAGAATGGAACATTTTGACAAAAATATAGGACAAATCATTTTTAGTTTGTTTGTCACACGCCGATTTTTCTCTTTTTTGTCATTTTCCATGTTGAGTAAAATTAAACATGTGAATCAATACAACACTGTACACAATTCTTCTATTGATTCCGGTTGCGGGTCATGTCTTCAAGAGTCCTAAGCCATTGGCACTCCTCATCTTTGGGTCCACATCCTGGAAGACGTACGGATCCAACAGCGGCTAGACACGACGTCAGCGATTTCATGTGCTGCCACCAAGTGGAAGGCTGACCACCACGCGGTCGCTTCCAGCCAGGTCCTTGACGAGCGAATAGAGCGCGACGCGGTAGACCCTCAGGTGCCATGCTTAGGACATGACCGAGCCATCTTAACTGGCGCAACAAAACCAGTTTGTTGAAGGAAATACTTGCCTTCCCCAAAATGCGACGCCGAACATCATTACTATTAACTCGATATTGCCACCGAACACGAGCGATCCTCCTTAAGCAAGCGTTATCGAATGCAGAAAGACGATGCATGTCTATTCGTTAGTCAGTTGCGAATACTTCTACAACTGCTCTGAACCAACACGCTAAGGTTGCGTTCGACGGATGATCGCTGTAGTACTTGCGCTCCTAACCTGTATGAATAGGTATTCCGATGTGGTATGGAGAATACATTATATATATTCACGTTAGACTGTAGCAACTTTTGGGTTAATCACTGATATGCCATACTTAGGTCGCACTGAAGTAACCTGATGGGTATTCCCCTGAATCTTGCGCCATTTCTTGTTATCGTCTGCAAACAATAGGAAATTTAAAGGACTTGTTTATGCGCGGTCAGTAATAAATGCACAAAACAATCGTGGCCGTAGAACTGAGTCCTGAAGAAAATCAGACTTGACAGGTCAGATAATGAAACTCGTTCTCTGACCACTAATAGTCGTTGCAGGAAAAAGTTGAAGCTTCAGCTCAAGAGAGCGTCACCGAGCCCGTAATATTGGAGTTTGGAAAGAATAATCCGATAATCTTACCTATCGACAACTCCAACTAGATCACATCAACGACCTCTCCAGTTTCAGCTGACTCCGTTCAACTCGGCCGTCGACGAAAGCCGTGTTGCATAGGAGCAATAATGTTGCAGTTTTCTAGTTAATACATCAAAGCTTCGACAGAGATGGATTCCATGACCATGAACAACAGAGGAAGAAGGGATACTAGGAAATAGGTTAAGGGCTCCTGCGTGCTTCCGCCTTTGTGTAGCGGAGTTATTATTCCAAGCTTCTACACCGCAGCAACCTGGTTCTTGTCTAAGCGGCTCTGGATAAACTGGGCCAAAGGTTTTTGCCAGTAGCCTTGCTGATGCTCTCAGTGCCTCCTAGAGGATGGTGTGGAATCTTTGGGAGCTGCGGTTGCGTAGACCCAAGATTCTGTAATACCGCTTCCGCATGATCGCCGGCTGGCAAAACTTCTAAAATTTGGGCGCATAAGGTGTCCTCACGGTGTTTACTAAGTCTTTAGCTGTTCTAGTTGGACCTTCAGTCGTCCGGAGTACAGGAATTTTCTGCGTCAACTTACGCATGCCATAGAAATACGTACACAGCAGTTTGCGGTTAGCGCGGAAGGTTTTCGCCATGATCTGCTGATATACGACTCTGTCATCTCTGAGCACATGAGTGTAGTGGTTACGCTAGCTATGTAGTTATCACAAGTATCTGGCGTTGGTGATGAGCTATACTCTCGCCACGCTGCCTTGCGTACAGTCAGCCACTTATGACGAGTAACAGGCAACGCACTAATTTTGTGGGTTTAGCTTTCACGTTCATCAAAATGCATAGTAGATTGCAATGGTCTTGGTCATCAGACAACTTAACCCGCAATGTGATGTTAGTAGATTAGAGGATTTCTGTGCACACAAATGTCAGGGCGTTATTGTCGGAGCCCGTTTTCGTTAAATTACACAGTCGGGTAATTGTTGGTCCTGGCTTCATGCCAAGTAACGATGGTCTACTGCGGGCCTTTCTATATGCATTAGCGGTGTTAACAACAGAGGAAAGACTAAATGTAGTATCCCAGGTGCCTTGTGTAACGATTTCTGCATACGTGAACGTCCCACAGATCCATGAGATGCAGATGCAGAAAACTCGTATTCAGCTGTCCCGTTCTTGTTAATGATCCGGGTTGATAAGACCTGCGAAATTTGATCGATCACATGTTTCGGTTGGTGCCTGAATATTGGAATGCGAAGGACTGTCTGACACTCAGAGCCACGATCTATGTTCGCCTGCCGTTCTTCCAAAATGGAAGGATATAACGACAATGGGGACCCTGAAAGCTCTAGTTTCGGGCGGGGTACCTAGCGCACCATCGTTTTTCTTAGAGACCACTGTGTTGTCTTGGCGGGTACTCGCCTCCAGTTAGCGTTCATACGCTGTACAACCTCATTTGCTAACCGGTCCACATTTGGACTAAGAGGTTTAAAGACTGGAATAAAGGGATGGCCGAGAACGCAGTACAAACCCAGAGATCGTCTTGAGAGTTGTTGCAATCGCTCGCCTGTTGTTGTGAAAGCGTTACACATTATGGATGGTACCACTTAAAACTATATGAGCAAGATAAGCAAGTTTGCCTAATTGGTTACATTCGGCCGACCCATGTTTACCATTTGTCTGGAGTCATTTGAATTTGCCTCTTCTTGCTTTCTGCTACTCAGCATAGTGTCCAGACAGTGCTCTAGTTGACTTTGTGTAGTTTCCAACTTTGGTTGGTTGCGCATCCTAGCCAGATGAGCGATGTGAGTACAAAGGCCAATTGTGGACAGAATAGCGGACGATGTGGCTAAGCTGGCCGATGTGATGGATTAGGCCAGCTCATAGTTTGACAAGGCCACAAAAAGTGCCTGTTAGCATTGGGTTATCTATCAATTCCAAACGAATGCTGAGCTAGAAATAAGGCAGTAGGAATTGCAACGTAGCTGTTGCAAATGGTATTAGAGAAGAACGCCTTTTGATTGACTTGATCTCCTGAAGTAAAAACTATCGAATAAGTATACAAAAGACCACAGAGGGCTTAAAACTAGATGATTGCAGTGTTGAGTTCCAGTAACAAAATCCTTCACAAGCGAAGACATGAATCGGACGTTGAGGCGATGAACATAATCCGAAAGATATGTACCTATAAATCCGAGCCGAATGAGTGTAAAGTAAATGGTAGGTATTAAATTGTTGAGGAATGGTCCATACAAGGACACGAGCGTCGATTCGGCTCGACTGTACTTTGCGTCGCTGTGACCCGATTCCCCCTTAAATCTTTAATCTCTTGACCGGCCTCCTTTTTTGTGGACTATTGAGAAATGCACGGAAAATGTTTCTCAGGTGGCGATGGTCAAAAATATAAGGAGGCCTCAACTCCATAGATGGAAGAGACGGAGTTTCACACTTATACAGCGGAAAAGTCCCCACAGTTGCCTTGCACACACGGCATGTCTTACCGAGTGAAACCCTTTGCTGACGCCACAGGTGTCGCAGATTCAAGAAGGCAGTTTTACCTTTTCCAATAAGTGAACTGGCCTCGGTGCTTATGCGTACCTCGTCACTGATGCAGCTGATATGTGAAGTAACTACCCCGAGTTCCTCGCTGTTGCTGGGTGGCGCCTGGTATACTAGTCGCAAAGAGTGGCACATAAGAGAATTAAATCGGTACCTAAAAGACGTGTCAAATACGGGACAGTAGAGAAGTTGGAGGAAGCTGGACCCAACGTAGCTTGTACAGGCTACAAGAGCAGGAAGCTAATCAACAGGGGTAAGGAACGTTGTACCACAGGATTCACTTAAGCAGTTTGTGAAAACGGAAGTGCTTTCAGTAAAACAACTGGACGTTGTGAAGGTTCAAACAACAATATAATCCAATGACGTAAAATACTGAAAGATTTTGTATTCATGTTCACCACAAAGAACTCCACCTAGAAGGCTGAACGATAGAATCCTTCCATGGAACTGTCAATGTGAGGAAACGGGAGTTGAGCCTGAGTGCAAAACGTCGCTTGGGCTTGTACACAGGCTTTCAAGATGGGGTGTGTAGCGGAGTTCGCGGGGTCCAGGATTTTGTTATTTATTAGTTATGATAATGGTGTTGACCAGAAAACATCTTCGATAGGCTGTCGGGATGGGATAATGGGACTGCAAGAATACTGGATGATCCAGGAAAAAAGGCCGGCAGGACATTTCCTCCACTGCTGACCGGCCGGTGCGCTTGAGAGGTGTCCCTCCCACACCGCAGTCCAGTCCACATCTCTTGAAGAAATTCGGGCCTCCTTGTCGGCACCGCGTAGCCAAGCACCTGGGGACCAATGCGGTGGCGATTGTCCGGGGTCGTGTGCGATTGATTGTTCCTTGGGTCAGAAAGGGACCTTGAGCCGGCTGGCCAGTCACTCGAGGGTTGCCTTAGCAGTACCGGTGATTGAGTTCCTGGAAGGTGAAACTCACAGCGGGTGCGCAAGGGTCGGGGGAATTGGCTTGACACTGAAGAGGGAACATGGTACGTTTGATAAAGACAAACACACTTTTTAGATAATCAAAATATTATATATATTTTGTCGGTTTTTCAAAAGTTTTAATGGAAATAGAAGGTGTAGACAAAATATGCAAAACAGGCCAGACGTTTAACCTGTTTACCTCATCGGTCGACTGACTGGGGTTGAGGCGGGGTAGGTTGAGGGTTAAGGAGAATGGAAAGTTTCGGGATATCCAGTGCCCGGGAAGTCACCGCAGGTGCAGGTGCTTGTAGGACAGTATCAGGATGCGTTGCAAGTGGCTCGGCAAAGAAAGCCACAGTTGTTCGGTGGGTATTCTAATTTAAATTGAAATGTTTCTGGGTCTGTTACCAGACTCTGAAAGGGTCAGTGTAGGAAGGCTGGAGGGGGCGCCGCACTGTGTCATTGCGGAGGAAGACGTGAATACAGGTAGAGAGTCTGCTGTGGTCTGCTCACGGGGCAGACTCGGGCGTAGTGAATGCATGCGCTGAGCTAGGGTGGATGCAAACTTAGCCGAAGGCATACTCGAAAAGCGGGAGGTGAAACGAATTCTCGTGGCAACTTTAGCGTTGTGCCGTAAATCAGCTCCGCTGGCGCACATTGCAAATCAGCTTTGATGCTACTACGAATACCTAAGAGTACGAGAGAAGCGTTTTTGCTCCAGCTAGGGTCAGAGGAGACACAGAGCAAGGCTTTAGGCTGTCTGTGAAAGTGTTCGACTAAAACGTTAGCTGCTGGGTGATATGCAGTAACATCAATGCAGCGGAAGCCTATAAAGTTTCAGAACTCATGTAATTGTAGAGATTCAAAGGGCATTCCACGGTCATTTGAGATGGTGTATGGACATCCGTACTGCGTGATCCAACGATCCAAGAAGGCCCGGATAACAGTCCAGGCTGTGCAGTCTCGTACGGGAATGGCTTCTGGCCATCTGGTGAAGCATCCCACAAGTGTAAAAATGAACACAAATCCATGTGAAGGAGGCAAGGGACCTACTAGGTCTAAGTGAACATGCGAGAACCGCGAGTCCGGGGCTGGAAATGTACCAAGAGGACTACGGGTGTGACGATGTATTTTGGAGCGGTGGCATTGAAGGTAAGCGCGAGCCCAAGTATGCACCTTTATGTTTACGCGTGGTCAAACAAAACGTTCGGTGGTCAGTTTAAAGGATGCACGGTTACCGCGATGTCATAGTGCTTGGAGTGCGTCAATGACTGTATGTTTTAAGGAGGTGGGCACGAAGGGTCTAGGACAACCTGTGGAAGTGTCACAAAGGATAGCGCCTTTCGTGGTTTGGAGAGGATCTGGTTGCGCATGCAGTGCGGTTGACTGCAGGGTGTATTGGGTGTTTTCATCTTGAGTCTGAGTCTATGCCATGTCGGCAAGGTCCACGGCAAGCAAAGACTAAATGGGGAGGTTGGCGCATGAGAGAGCGTCAGCGATAGGGTTGTTGGCACTTGTGATGTGACGGATGTCAGCAGTGAACTGTATGACAAATTCTAAATGTCTGGTTTCCCATGGTGAATATTTATCAAAGTCTGAGTTGAAGGCGAAGATGAGCGACTTATAGTCAGCGCAGACTGTGAAAGCGCGGACTTCGTTTGTGTACCGGAAGTGGCGAATGGTTAAGTATATGGCAAGCAATACTCTGCCAAAGGTGCTTTAGCGATTTTGCGCTGGTTTCAGACGTTTGAAGACGAAACAGAGAGCTTGCCGTTTTCTACCAACGTGTTGTTGCAGGATGGCTCCTATCGCGACGTCTAAGTCATCAGTCTTGATAGAATGGGGTGTAGCCGATTCGGAATGAACGAGGAGAGCTATGTTGGATAAAGCATTATTGAGCTCAGTAAAGACTGTCTGTGCTGCGTCCGGGAAAGTGAACTTATGTTCATTCCCTCTGAGTAGACCAGTCAGAGGCTGCATGAACTGAATACATCGCGGAATGAAGCCTTGAGATTAGTTGACCAAACCACAAAATCAACGGAGGTGCTTAAATGAGATCAGAGTTGGGAAGTTCTTAATTGCCTGGGTCTTATGAGGAAATACTTCGATCAAAATCATTCCTCATTATACACTTTGGCTGCAGGTAGAAAACACCTCAGCTAGTGTGCTGTAGTATTGAAAACAAGAAACAACAACAACAACAACAACAACAACAACAGAGGCCGAGTCACCAGTAGCGGATGGACATCGTTCCGAAAAGCCAACAGCCAGCTATCGAGCTGCAGAGAGTTATTTTATGCTTAATCTATGGGATCGTGATTGGAGGGGAGGCTAAGTAGGAGGGGGATAGACAAAGTCACTCACAACACAAACGCCATTGGGGCCGGCTCCAAGCCATATCAGCTAGTGCATCCAACCAAGCGTGTACATGGTCCTTTGGACCCCAGCCGGGCAGTCGGGATGCACCAACCGACACCAACTTCCAAGTGAGAGTTTTCATTTCCCACGACCAAGTCATCGCTTGACCTCCCCACCTCCTCTTCCAACCGCACGCCCGGCGCGGAAATAATACACGTCGCTGGAGTCGGCTTGCTGGCATGCGCAACACGTTGTCCAGCCATCTAAGCCTGGTGCTTGACGTAACGGTGTTGAGCGGTTCAATAGCTCTTCCTGCACCAAATGCGCGTCGCCGAACACGCTCGTTGCTCACGCGGTGCTCCCACCAGACATGAGCTGAGCTGCGCAGGCAGCGATGATCGAACCTGACTTGCCTTTTTATGTCTGTCGACCTGATAGGCCAATTTTCACAACCGTATAATAGGGTTGAACGGATGGCTGCATTATAAACTCTGCCCTTTAGGGTAAGAGCGATGTCGCGTCTGCGCCACAGGTGACGGAGACTGGCAAAAGCACTTCGAACTTTTGCTATACGGTTCGTACTCTCAGTTTTGATCTCACAGGCGCCAACATAGCTGCCCAGGTACTTGAATTTCTGAATGACTCCTAGCTGATTACCACCAAGGGTCAGCGCAGGCGTGGGTCCCTGCCAATCTTGGAGAAGTACTTTGCATTTAGATGGCGCAAAGTATAGCCCAAACCGATAGACAGACAGTGCTAATCGGTCCAGTGCTGCTTGACATGTTTGGGAGCTATCACAGATTAGGACAACATCGTCCACATACTCCAAGTCAAGAAGTCTCTCACCAGGAAGTAGCTCCACACCTTCTAGGTCGTGTCTAATGAACGATGTTTCCATGACTTCATCAACAGCGAACTTGAAAAGGAAAGATGACAGCGGGCAATCTTGGCTCAAACCGCTGGTGATACTAAAAGGGGGCGACAGTTTGTCATAAAACCTCACTCTGCCCGAACTATGCGCGCACAGCACGTTGATGATGTTTACATATTTATCCGGCACACCTTTCCTCAGGAGACAGTACCAAAAGGCATATCGATCCACCGAATCGAAGGCACCTTAGATGTCGAGAAACCCGACAACGGTGGGTCGCCAATAAACATGGCGTTGCTCCAACAATTGAAGCAAAGTAAAGCTGTGGTCCATGCAGTCTGGATTTCGATGAAACCCGCTTGCTCATCGCGGATCTGGCCTTCACGTGCGTCAGTCAGTCTCTGGAGAACGACAGAGCGGCCAATTTAGAGGCAGTCCAGATTAGACTGATCCTTTTATGGTTGCCGCATTCCAAACGGGAGCATCCCTTGAAAATTGGGACCATGACGGAGCGGCTCCAGGTTATCGGAATAGTTTCCTGCTCCCAAATTTTAATTAGTGACTTGTGTAACTAATCCACAAGAGCATATCCCCCGAATTTGTAGAGCGGTGGGGGAATTCTATCTACCCCTGCGGCCTTATGCAATTTCAACAGTCTGATCTCATGTACAACTTCTGCGCGTGAGGGCGGATCTAAGGAGACGGCCCATGGATAAAGGCACTCAATGTCCAAAAGGGAAAGCGACGATTCAGATTGGTTACATAGCTTTGTAAATTGTTCTGCCCAATGTCCGAAGCGCTTTGACAAGCTGTAGATCGGATGTCCACGCTTTTCGCGTATTGTCTCGCTAACACCAGGTCTCCTGCTGTATATTTCCCGTATCAAACCGAATAACTTACGATGATTACCAATTGCAGCGGCTGTTTCCATTTCCGATGCACTATGAGACCCCCAGGCTTCGTAGTCTCTCTTCATGGCTAGCAGGCATTTTTGCCCTGAGATGTTGGCGAGTCTAAATGTATTCGCTTCCAGGCGGAATAATTCGGCGAGGATCCTGAAGTTCTAGAGACTTTGTAGAGACCCAATATCTAGGTTGGTAATTTGATTTGCCACATAAAGACATGCCTGCTATTAGTAACGTTTGACAAATATGCGACCAGTGATCTTCGACGGTGTTCAGTGGAAGCTTACCCAGCCCAGATGTCAGCGTAGCTTGATACGCATTCAGAACACCTGACTTCGCCAGCTGGCTGGTGTCAATGCGCTCAGAGCGACGTTGCGGACTTTCGCCGAAACGCGGCGGCAGGTCGGCACACACGAGAGCCTGATCGGAGTCCACACTGGTGCTCCAAATCGAGTGACATTTTTGCACACAGCCTCTCCAGCGGTAGCTATTCACGATGTGATCAATTTCCTTCCATAGCTGGTCCGGGGCTGCTGGGTGCCTAGTCACTCGTCTGTGGGGTGCTATGTCCAAAGTTAGTGTTAGCGAGAAAGAGACGATAACCTTCACACAGGTGTAGCAACCGCTCACCGTTATCATTACGGGAGCCTACACCATGTTGGCCACCCAGATAACGCTCATCAAAGGACAATCTTCCGACTTAGGCTTTTAGATCACCAGCAAGCACCACAGTATTCGTGATCCTTCTGTAACGAAGAAGATCGTTAAGTTGGTGATAGAGATCAGCTTTCACCGAATCAGGGCTGTAGTTTGTGGAAGTGTAAGCCGCAATGACAAACAGGCACGATTAGTCCCCGCGCGACTTCGAAGCCTGGAACGAGCCAGCCAAGCTAACGGCGCATATCCGGCTGTTGACAGGGATCTAGTCGATTAGGGTAGCTTCAGCTCGGGGACTCAAAACAATGGCGACGCCAGCTTGACATGCATTTGAAGCTGTGTCATCGCCAGACAGGCGCAATGAGAATGTGCCGCCAATGTCGTATGTGGGGATCGCAGAGTAAGCATGGAGCTTGAATCTTGCAGGCAGGTTTGCGGTAAACAGCAAATATCGATCGTGCGTCTCCAGTGTTCGGAAAGGTGCTGCCTGTTGGTCAATGTGTATCAAAGAGCGCATTTTGAGGTATGCCAGTCTTAGCGAAGATCGAGGACTTCAAAGGGAAACGGATGTACTGACATTGTCCGCTTGGTTGAACATGGACTTGTCGAATGGACTGAAGCGGTGCCCTGCGACGGTGTGTGAGTTGAAACTAGAAGACAAGCGACCATTCAGGCAAGGTGGGGAGGGCAACGAATTGAGGGATTGAAAATGGGGGATAAAAGTAAAGTTGGACGGGAAGCTAAGGATGAAGAAGTGCAAGAGAGGGAATAAGAGAGCGAGAAGGATAGAGCAGTATCATCCAAACCCCTATCCACCCTGCTCGATGCAGCGGATAGAGTGCCGTTTATTATCCTCTGCGACGGCCAGAGCAACAACAGATTGTTTGAAAGAAACGTTATGGTGCATTTCATGGGCAGAATGCTGTCAGGTTGCCCAAGCCTAGATAGGAGAATGATTGAGGTTCTTAACCAAAGCCTTTGGTTCAAAAACCTTACCACAAGGCAGCGGGGTTTTGGCACTGGACTACAGAGAACTTATTTTATGGAGTAAGGATCCACCGTCACTCCAATCTCTAACCTGAAGGACCAGGAGACCGAGTTTGTCTGGCCTCTAACAACTGACCAATCTGGTATGATTGGTTCGGAAGATGCAAAAAGAACCACCCAGCATAGCTCAATGGATCACTGAAGCACACAAACCATCGCACTACGTTAAGGTCCAGTCTCGTCTCAATG
Organism: Dicrocoelium dendriticum; assembly: GCA_944474145.2. Classification (NCBI taxonomy): domain Eukaryota; kingdom Metazoa; phylum Platyhelminthes; class Trematoda; order Plagiorchiida; family Dicrocoeliidae; genus Dicrocoelium; species Dicrocoelium dendriticum. The sequence goes on along the minus strand of CALYDF020005222.1, from coordinate 2,175 downwards.
GAAGAACTTCCATACCAGAAGGTGAAACGAGATGGCCTAGGAATTCTACCGTTGATTTTCCTATTTCGCACTCAGTCGGGTTAACTGCGACATCGTGTTGGGTCAAGCGTTGGAAGTGAGTTCGAAGTTGGTCGACATGTTCTTCTTCCGTTGAACTGGTTACTTTAATATCATTGAGGTGGGAATAAGCGAAGTCTAGACCATGAGTGATATCATGGATGAAGCGTTTAGAAGTTTGTGTGCCGTTGCACAGTCCGAAAGGTGTGATTACGGCTGTTGTAGGGATGTCATTTTCTTCTAAAGGTAAATGGTGATAGGCGCTAATCAGATCGAGCTTGCTGAAGATCGACTTACCTATGAGACATACGGCGAAGTCCTGCATGTGTGGGATGGGATACCCATCTGGAACGGTTAGCCCATTGAGTGCGCTGTAGTCACCGCAATGACGCTAGTCACCAAACTGCTTAGGGACCATCTGCAGGAGGGGCACCAAAAGCTGTCGGAAAGACGGATTATTACAAGTTCGAGCATGTGCGCAAACTCCGCCCAAGCAACCTTAAGTTTCTCAGGTGATAGTCGGCGTGGACGGTATGAGACGGGTAGGCCATTCGTCCGCATATGGTGCGTGACTAGTGATACCATGGACAGGATGGGTTCATTGGTTGAACAAGCTTGGAGTACTGGGAGAAGAAGCTGGTGTAGTCTGGCGAGGTCTGAGGAAAGGCGTAGACCATGGTGATAGATGTGATATCCGTGTTGATATCACGTTCACTGAGATTCCTTGCAGCGTCGAATTTCATCTGGCATTTCGTATCGACCAAGAGATCGAAATGCCTGAGAAGTTCAGTGCCGATGATGGCATAGGTGATTGCGGCAACGGTGAAAACTAAGCGGAATGTGCGCCAAAGACCTAGGTCTAGGATAAGCAATCGATGACCATAGGTGGACATTGGTGTACCAATGGCAGCACTTGAGGTTGTCGACAAAGTAGCGGTAGGCTCACCTGGTATAGGGGGATGACGCTGATTTCCGTCCCGCTGTCAACTAAGAACTTGGTTTCGGAATCATTATCCATAATGTAGGTGTGACGAGTTTGAGCTGTGCCCAGACTGTTAGTTGCCATTACGTGGGGCCAGAGTTTTCCTGCTTCGCGACGAAGAAATTGCATGGTTGCTCACACTTACGGACTATGTTAACGAAAGGCAAGTGGTAAAAGTAAAAACCTGAAGTGCTATGTTACGTGCGATGGTGCGATGAGCTAGGGTGGCTACGTAGCTTTCTCGACTTGGAGCTGTAGCGACGTTATTTGCGATGATAAAGCGTCCATTGCTGACGGCTCACTAGTGATGGATGTCGCCGGGACTATGACGGTGTTAAGTCAAGTTAGTGCTCTAGATTCGTTCGTTGGCTAGTGTCGCTCGCTGGCACGGTTTATTAGTTCTGCAAATGTTGAGAGAGGCATGTCGCTTGCCACGACGAGGATGATCTGTGTGTTCTCCGCGTGACGTTTTATCCACATTTTTGCAACGAATCCCCGCCTCCATGTTGGAGGTGTCTAAGAGCTGTTGCATCTTGTCCCCTAGTTTCAGATCCCTAAATAGTCGCTGCCATCGGAACTTGTCAGAGGGCTGATTGGCTGGAAGTACGTCTACTTTAACTTCTCATTTTTCGCATCCGGAGGGGGAGAAGAGATGATCTTTCTCACCTGAGAGGATACAATTTGCGGAAGCCGAAACCTAAGTTGGTGATATTTAGCGGGATCAGAGGGAATTTTGCAATTGTAAAAAGTGGATCCTACATCTGCAAATCATACTAACGAGTCATTCTCCTAGAAAGGTGGGGAGCCCTAACTCTACGACACTAACCATATACGTGGATGGCTTATCCTCTGAAGCATTCACCGTTAGAAACGGAAAAAGGATATAAAGCAGATGAGAAAACAAAACAGTAGCGATCGCTGAAGTAAAAAGTTGCTGGACCGAGCTAACCAGACTGAAAATTCAGGGGTCAAGGTGTTATCAGTCGTCTGGTAGTCTGCAACAATACATTGAACTTTGAAAGTGCGAAGGGCATGTCAAATCATGGGACGATTTGAGAGTTTATAGATTTTTGACTAAGCTACCCGAACATCGTTGTACCGTAAGACAATTTCGGCCGCAAAGGCAAGTTTAACTA
>CALYDF020005221.1:0-14579 GCA_944474145.2 Dicrocoelium dendriticum | reverse complement strand
ATCTACTGTTAACCACGCCCGAGTAGGTGATGAAGTCGTCGACATAACGCTTAGCCAGGTGCAGACATTGATAACGGGCCGTGAACCGAGAGGACTGCTTGCCAAAAATCTAGGACAACGTTCGGACCGTCTCGTCAAAAGTAACGTCGCGTGGGTTCCTCGACGAGAGGAAGTTGTTGTAGCGTTGGTGTTCGAGCGTACCAAGTTTGCGCAGAAGTAGCCGGACCTCCACGCGTCGTTCTGGCAAGCCAAATCAACGGTGAACTGGTCATCGTACCGCTTATACCAAGAGGCGAAAGTTACCCGGCCTGGGCATCGTACGGAAATTCGCTGATGCCGGTCCACTGACTGAGAATTAACACTTGGACTTGCAAGATGGGAAGAACTGGAGAGCCTTTCGGTTAGCCCAGGCATCAAGTTAAGTTGTTGATGCAGCATAAGCTTTAAATCGGCGTATTCGTCAGTCATGTTTCATAAACTCTGTCCCCATTATTAAGGTTGCGAGACGTCTGCTTAGATTGTTGCTGGCACGGTTGGAGCATGCCTGCGGTAACGGCTTGGAAAGCCGACCAATCGGACGGATGTGCACTGAACTGATGGTGATAGCTTTGCCCGAGGGACTAGCTGGTGAGACAGAAAATTGAGCAAGCGTAAGAAAGTTCCAAGCCACACGTAATCGCGTAGACGCCGAGTCTTCGTAACGGACGAGGTTACGCTCACGAGAGAGGGTTACGGTAGACGGTAAATGTTTTTATGGCGTCAGTCTAGCGAGTTTTGTGCAACTGCATTTCAAGGATGATGTTCTCTTGAAGCTTCTAGGCAACAGAACAGCAAGCGCAACGTCGACATATTTTGGACCCTTATTTTGGTACCGGCGTGATGTTGTATCGTTCCCTATAATAGACCGAATAATCACTTGGTTTCGACGGCGCAGCTCTTCCTTGGTACGAACGATGACAGACCTCCCTGGGATGCCACTTTTTTCTTTAAATGCTCTCTTCTTAATGCCACACAGTGTCATTAGATGGGGGGGGGGGGAGAAACTGGCAGCGCGGACGTTGAGAGATTTTCAAGGACAGCATATGGCAAGTCATAGATCTAGATAGCTAATCAAATTGTCACAAATTTGGACACGCCAGCATCACATTATAAACAAAATTGCGTGGATGAAACCACCGCACGAAGTTGATCGACATATTGTGAAGAGAACTGCCTCCACATTATCCTACACATCAGCGCAATAGTAGCCCCTGTAGAAGCTACCCTAATGAAATATGCCGATATCGTCTTGGGTATTAATCATCAAAATGCGGATTGCTCTCTGAGTTTGCACAATCATCTGAATGACTACAATATTTGATCCAAAGCTCTTCAAAAGTCTCTTACTGTATCCGAGTGTCATAATACGTTTTTATAACAACAAATAGGAGCTCCGCACGTGCAGCTCAATACACAGTGCCCAACTCAGCTTAGTGGCCGTGACGGATTGCACTCTGTTGCCTCTGTGAATTATCTAAGTATGGTACTTAAAGTTATACCAGGTGGGCGACTGACAAACCTTACCTACGCGGACGATATGGCCATCTTTGTGTCTGACCCAGGGGATATGTAAGCAAACTGATTCGAATGACTCGTAACGCTGCACGCTTCGAGATAATCTTGCACCTTCAGTGTGCAAATTGTTGTGACAACATCGCTCCGATCAGCCACCTGTGATAGCTGTCCTTATAAGGGAGAACTTCAGAGGCAATCCGAATCATAGTAAACCAAGAAGATATAAGGATGATTTATCAGAAGAGTAAAACGGTCCATTCGACACTGGTGCTTTTGAATGGCTCATTTCCCCGCAGGTAGAGGGACATAAGGCATGAAATTGCCTAGCATAGCGTTGAAATCTTTAGCGAGCGTTTACGATGTACACCCGTAATGCAGACTGCTGATGCATCGAAAATTACCAAAGCCAACAGCTGTGTAGACAGTGGATGGCGTGGAGTTATGAAGCGAGTGGCGAGTTGTCTTATCCTGTCAATCTGAGGGGCGTTGGGGAACGGATTTGGGACAGAGCGCGAACATCAAACCACGTCACCTCCCATTTCAAGCAGAGACGTAAATGTGATGACCCCGTACAACGAACCATCTGGGATATTTAAAGCGGCACTAAAGATGACCCTTGACCCGTAAGATTACTAACTTGCTACCGGCATCTGGATAAGCGAATTATTGTCCTTTCTCGTAATGAAAGTAGTACCAATCACCTCCTAGTGAACTTGGCCTGATGGAACTTTCGTCTAGAAAGCAAGACGGTGGCTTCTAACTAAAACATGGACTAGTTTGTTTGGTTTGGTTTTCTTATCAAGAAATATTTATATTTCCTTATTTTCCAATGGTAGGGTGTTTCTTACAATACATTTTGCAGAAGACAGGGTGTTGAGGAACATAGTGAAAGCTGCCCACAATCTACGATGCGCCACTTCGTCACGAATACTGGCATTGTACAAACTACAGTCGAACACGCCAAATCGTGGTGATATTTAACGTAACCGCGTTAAAGAGTTTGGCCTGATTGTGCCATTTAAGCTTAACGACCCGAATGGAAATCGCGCTTGCACAGGGGCTGCACAAGTCCACAGTTTGCAGGGCGCCCAATTATCTGATTTTCTGTCCTATACTATGCCGTACAGACTAGCATATGAGCAACGATGCTATTTCATTAACCTGCGCCATATTTGGTATAGTGCCACACTGTATTTAGTATGATACTTTTCGGCAATGTCGATGACCTCCGCTTCGGTTGCGTGCGTGGTTCGTGTTCTGTTGAACATCACAGTACTATCATTTGGCAGATGACGCATGACGCCTACATACATTAGCGCAACTTAGGTGCTGAAGCGAACGCAGTCGCCCAAATAGCTCTCTGGAATGCCTCACATTACGCGACCAACATCGATTTTTCCTCGTGAGATGGGTCAGTGGCTTACTTCCGATGCATTGTCTTAGCGTATCTCACAATGCCTGTCCTCACGCGGCGATACGTAACCAACGGAGCAATGCCACTTCCACATTTTCGCAATAATACTTAAGAGAACGATTCACAGAATGACTCTTCCTTCTCCTCACAAGGTACTTCTCTTTGTGATATCAAATACGTACCATTCCCCTTACATGACCCAGGGACCCAATACTACGTAAAAATAACTGACCTCTTGTCATTAGCAGCAACATTTTCTGATTACTAGCAATCATCCGTATACCCTCTGGTTGGCTCTGGCCAACATTAACGCGGAGACATGCAAGAACTCTGAGAAAGTACTTAGTCTGAACACTGTATTTTATATTTGAATGTCGAAACAATAACTAACTGATGCACGGCAGTGACAACACCAGTTCAACTTCTGTACATTTGTCAATAAAATGGGAGAGATTTACGAATCTGTGCAATGCAGTTCATTTGTATAACGCTTTTGCATGTGATCCATCATTTTCTAGCAGTGCGGAAAGGTCACACAGGCTCGCGCCTCCCTCACACTTCGATTTGGGAATCACATTACCCACTCGGTCTTCAAAGTACATCCTCAGGATCAACCTTAAGTAACTCGGAATAACTCTGTCTCCTCGCTTACTTCACATATGCTCTTATGATGCTCCAAACGCCTTGAATAGGGTTCAGTGATGAAGAATATGGAACATCGTGCAGCAGGCCAACCGAACGGTAAGACTCCTTTTGGAATACGCGTTCCAGATTCGTGTGGCATGGCGCGTTATGGCAAATTAAGAGGCAGCTTACAAACAAATTGGAATGGCAGGCATCCAACAGTCCTGCCTGGATACTTGGATCTGTCGACTGCTTCTACCTGATCTCCGCCAAGTGTCAGCGCATGCACAGGTCCCTGCCAATCTTAAAGATAGACTTCGCATCTCGACGTTGCAAAGCACATCTCACAGCGATTGAAAAGCAATTTCAATTTGTTCAGTGTATTTGGCCAGTTTGAAAAATGTCACAGTAAAGAGCCATGCCGTCGGCATATTCCAAGTCAATAGCCGTTCAGCCTAGAGCATCTTTGCACCTTGCAGATCGTATCTAGGGAACCCAGTCCATGCGCCTTCGTCAACGGCAAATTTAAACTGAAAAATTTGTGGGTCTGCATTATTGCCACACACCACTAGATGTATTAAAGAAGAGCGACAGTTTGCCCTAAGCTCTCACTCTGCCTGAAAAATGGGAAGAGAGCGCTCTGATAATGCTTACGTAATTTCAGACGGCTTTCCTTGAGCTGACAGGCATAATGGTCTCATCGGTCAATCGCGTCGAAGGCATTTTTACTGTCGAAGACCAGGATTGCGTTGGCTCGGTGATACATATTGCGGTATTACGACGATTGGCGTAATGTGAAAATGTGGGCAATACAGCCGCGACCATGACGAAACTTAGCTTGCTTATCGTGAATATGGTTTTCATGAGTGCTAGCTATTCTACATAACATGGGCAAAGCAAATTAGATCAGAGTATTCCCTCAATGATTTCCGTATTCGGATCGTGATTCTGTCTTGAAAATTGGGAAAGTATGGAGCGGATTCAGGATTTTGGGAAAGTTTCCTGCTTCCATAGCTTCACTAAGAAATTGTGCCGATGATCCACAAGAGTAGCTCTATCGAATTCGCGGAGAGCTGGAGGAATTCTCTCCATTCCTGTAGAATTCTTCATTTTCAACACCCTGATCTAACATTCGACTTCTGCGCATTAAGGTGGGTGCAGGGGAAGGTCCAGCGAGAATGATGATCAGTAGCCCGATACGGAAGCTGCTAACTCTGGTTGATAACGCACTTATTCCACGTGTTCGGCCCAAGATTTCAAGAATTTTGATAAAATAGTGATTGGGGGTCCACCCTCATCAAGTAGTTAGTGTACACACCAGTTCCCTTTCTACTCGGATTGTGTAACAGATGGAAAAATTTCCCGTGGTTACCAAGGCCAGCTTCCATTTCCATCTCCGATGCGCGATGCACGATCAACCCCCTGTCGTTTGCACGCTTTCCATAAACGGCAGTACTCACCTACCAGTTCCCACTGTTCCTGCAAATTTTGCTGATAAGTAGGCTAGCAAGCCCCAACCGGAAGTTAGACATGCTTGCTCAAATATCACTCAACAGCATTAGCGGCGTCCACAAATGACAGATTACCCATATAGCCTATTTTGCTAAGAATATATCCGACTCTACTACGCCTACACATATCACCTGTGTCCATAGTGCCCAAATACAAAAACACATATCTCGCTAATGTGCAACACACCGACCCAATAACCAATGGTACGTTTTCTTTATTTAATGTCATATGCATTGGAAGCATTCTATAATTCATAGTCATGATTGCGTGTATGAACAACAGACCAACAATCATCGTTAATAGATTGTGTTGCGCCTCTTAATACATCAACTTCTACCCTAATTATGCCGTATTATTAGCGTGTTCGAAATGGTAGCAGCACAGGCAATGGAGGTTGACGCATGATGTACCTACATTGTACATTTGCTGTAGAATTGCTTGCTCATCTACAACGAATAAGTTTCCCCGAATCTCTTCTTTTATTCATCTCAGGAACCGGTTCTCACATTCTCATTGGATCCGTCAACAACTCGCCAACTACGTCAACCGCTTGTGTTAATGTCATCACGTCAACTTTCAAATTTGCTCCGAAGTTGCCACGCAGACAGAAGATACTCGGTGGTGATTGTGACATAACTAATAGTAGCTTGTACTCCCAACCATTCTCGTTTATGCACACAGCTTTACTTTCCTCGTACAGATTTGTTGAATGGATACAATAGGTTACCGAATCAACAAGTGCGACGGGCATACACGACTTGATATTCACTCTGGGTGGTCACAAATGCGCAGGGGAGGTATTAGACAAACTCCCTGCTAGCTATAGCAAGATGGTATCATTCAATCGGTGCGTTGAATTGGCCATCAACCACGCCTATATTCAAAAATGTGCGACCCATATGATAAAGTGGAATCAATTCTAACAATTACTCCGATAATATGATTAGGATGTTTTATTTCTCTTTAACAATGTGGACACTGCGGTGGACTGTTTCTACTATCGGGTTCATCAGGCCACTGATGTCCTTCCTCACTTAGACAAGGAGAATAATCGTGCACAAATAGACGCAATCTTACGTTCAGTCAGCTAGAAACACAGAAGAATGATTGCTGGATAGAGAAAGATGGGGAATTGCGCCCTACGTTGCAGTTGCACATGCAGTTGATGAAGAGTATACACGAGGAACAAGTGACTCTACACACGAAATAAGAAACAACTAGTTAGAATTCTGTGTCATAGAGATAATTAGCACACCTCCTTGATAGATTGACTGGTTAATGCAGGCGGATTCTCCCTTCACTATCCAGCTGACATCTGTGATGCGTTTAGCTCAACTTTCGCTACTCCCTGAGCCTGAAGACGGCCCCCTTAATTGCACGCATTGGGGTGCAAACATTCATACCATCTGTATTATTGAATTTGCTATTAGTATAATACAACAGGTAGTTTATTAGTCCAAATTGTCTGCTGATCCGTATTCCGATGGGATCCCACCTGCCTGTCAAAATCTTGGAGAGCATAACCTGCCGTTACTCTTGCTGAACTTGTTTACCTTTTCTTTGTTATCAAGCTACATTCCAGACCAGTGGAAAACATCGCTCATCATCCTATGTCAGACGGGCGTCTCCAAACAAAAAACAACAATATACAGCCAATTCATCACACCCTTGTTATTCAGATTAGTAGCGAAGCTTTTTAGGAATGCTTTAATGAAATTCATCAATTCGCTGGAGCTAATCGACAGGTACCAGCATGGCTGTTTGGACAATCGATCTTGCATAACCTGGCAAATATATTATCTAAACCATGTGTCTGATGTTATTGACTCAGATACGTAGTCACACTTGAGTTCCTGGACATGGAAAAGCCGTTCGATCGAGTGTCCTACAAACTGCTGCTGTATAAGATTTCTTACTTTGGAATCCAGGACCTACCCTAGGCTGGCTATTGGCATACCTGAGCAATGGTTATCAGGTAGTTACCATTGCCGGCCGTCACCCTTCAATATTTCCAATCACTTATGTGTATTTATCCAAGTTATTTCAGTTGGTCCGTTTCTGTTCCTGCTGTAGTTCAATGACATCAGTGTGGTTATCAGATTTGGCATGCCTTTCCTATTTACATATGACATAAATTTAGTGTACAAATTCCGACAACCTGAACTTCAGGACATACTACCGCTCTTACACGATGAACTTCACTACCCTGAGAAATGGTGTGACATTTGGAAGAGGAAATCTCGGCAAAATTATCTAGCATCATTTATCGCGACTCTTCGATACCTGAGGGATTAATGACACTCAACGACGAACACCATTGTGTATAGCTGTCAATCCACGAGTACGGAATCATATGTTTTTGTTATTTCAACTTTTCTAAACAGGAGGAATACCACCTGGCTAGGGCCAGAAAATCAATAGGCCAGCCAGATTAGAGCGCTTTAAAATTCTCACTCCCGGTACTTAGGAATATTAGTGTCATTTGTGTCAGCATGAAGCAATCTGACAGAGTATGTCTGAAAGATATAGAGAGGTCAATAACAAAACTACTGATAGGCAAAACACTAAGAACTATCGGGTGTGATGCAACAATTTCAGCTTGATCCGCTTTGGCTCCGAAGACTGTGACATAACCTGATGCTTGTGTATTACATGATTGATCAAAACGTCGACCGTTACTCGCTTTTTTTAGAACTACTAAAAGTTTCGACAACGGAGCTAGATAAGGAGGAGTTTACTCTGAAAGTATCCAAAAGTAGGACGTGGCTGCGGTCCAACTCCTTTCTTATCAGATTTGCTCTCCAGTCAAAATCTGATATTCTGAGAGCACAACGTCCGTTCATGTTAAGCTCGCCAATTAGCTAAAACTTGAAAATTAGAGTGGTCGCCTTCTCTTGGGAGAGATGACCTTTTGGCTTGTTCCAAGAAGTGTCAGAATACATCCGATGGATGAAACCGCAAACGTTCACGCTGTGCGGTGTACCGTTAGTGATGTTACTATCCGTTAACCAGACTAGTACACATTGCCTCGGAACAGACTTGTGAGTAAATAATTCCTTTGAAACAGCAAAAACAAAGTCGAATTAATTTTTCTCACTCATGCATGAACTTGAGATGTTCTGTAAAATATGCTATGTGCCAGATATGGACACAGTTTCTCACTCGATGCGAAATAGACACTATTATTATTATATGTTATAGTTAACGCTCTCTATGCGTGTTAATTACGGCGAATGTTCAGATTACTCGCTGCAGGAGCAGTCGTATGTATTCCTGAGCTGTCTCTTTGCAACGTCTAACCCCAACAGTTCGATGCATTTACTCAATACAACATCAGGAGCAAAATATTGAAGCACTCTGTCCACTTAGCTATCATTTACTCTTCTAGTATCCATTTCATTTTGTTTGAAATGGACAGTCAAACTGGCTACAAACATGAGCGTTTTTGACTGGCTGGCTGCTATTTCTGATGACTCACCTCCACATTATATCATCATCACTGCTCGGTTTCATGCAATATTTTTCTAGTGGCTTAAGTAAGAAACCAGTTGGATATGTCCAAATGTTTGTAGCATTGCCTTTCACCTCCATTAAATACCTTTTCACCAGGCTTGTATTAATCCTGAACCAGTGGAATACCAGAAAATTATGTTTACGTCCATTAAAATCTGCTCTCCGCAAGATCTAGTCATATGGACTTCTAGAGCTTGTCTTCCATGGATATGAGTTCGTTGTATTGTGTGTGGAATGGCAGTGTTTACTTTATACGCTAAAGAAAATCAGATCGATTCATGCTTAATTGGTTGCTGTTTTATGCATTTGACAGATTTACCCTGGTATCTAAGTTACTACCAACCTGACGCACATAGGATGTTCACCTCAATTGACATTTATTCAGCATTTATGTCAAGAGGGAAAATTAAATGAACTTATCACATGCTTCATTTATCGGATGGCACGGAATTAATAAATAGACAGAAAAGTTCACATTGATCTTGCATAATTCAAGCCCTCTCATTTGATGTGGATAACATATGAAAGACAAACTGCCCCACGGGTGATATGTAAGGCAAAATAGATTATCAGTTTTCGCCGTCGAAGAACCAACTACCGCTCCTTATCGATCAATGAACTGGTCGAAATAAAAGGCCACTACTTCCAAAACCATGCCGCTATTTATGAAGCACTTAGTTCGTCCACTGCCACCTCCATGAACCTAAAGACTGACCGTATTAAATACACATATTGATGTAAAAATGAATGCCTTTCTCTACATAATGTGTATCTCACTTCTCAATATCCACCATGTTATTATTTTTGCTCAGCCATTCTCTATTGTAGAGGCTGACGGCATCCTCATGTTCGCCATAAAACTGGGAGGATTTGACATGACATTGCTCCTTTGGAACATGCTTTCCATTTCACTGGGCATGAGCTACATTCCAGATAAAAGGAGAATTTCCTCTATAATATATCGACACAAAGAGCGGTGCTAAACAGGAGATTTACAGTTAGAGGCCAACTGATCATAAGCCTATTAGAAAAAGGATGTGAGGAACATTATCACGTAACTAGAGCTGGTAGACTGGTCATTTTCTTGAAAAAGATCGTACACAACCTGTCAGTTGCGTTGTTTGAAATACATATCAGGTATAATTTCCTCAGGATGCGCCATCTTACTTCCATTCTTGCATATACAACCGATGTGCAAATGATGGTGTGACCCGCAGATGGCTACTGATAAGGAGAGCTACGCTTGTAGTTCAGGTTTCACTAATTGGTTGACATTTGCAACACAACTATGACCGCCTGAAACCACTGCACTCCATGACGCGTTTCGAGGTTATTTCCTCTCATCAGATAGAGATAGCAGGCATGGAACCCGGGACCATTGAGATGTTAGTTGTGACCGCCACCCCTAAGCCACCGGGTCACGACGGGCAAAGCTTGGCACAATCTGTGTTTGCCGTTGTGCCAAGCTTTGCCCGTCGTGACCCGGTGGCTTAGGGGTGGCGGTCACAACTAACATCTCAATGGTCCCGGGTTCCATGCCTGCTATCTCTATCTGATGAGAGGAAATAACCTCGAAACGCGTCATGGAGTGCAGTGGTTTCAGGCGGGCAACACCCAATTTGCTGCTGCTTCGTCAGCTACGGTCCTAGTGATCGAATGGCCAAGGTTCACTTCAATGGGAATCGCGGTCTACTTTGAGATTGCGCGTCGCAATCCATCCACACAACGTGTACTTCAAATTTACTTTCCAACAACTATGACCGTTGTATAACAGTTAACTTAGGCGACCGTCGCTCTTCAATGCGTCTGATTACCTACGGCGTCACACATGAACGCGTGCGTTGTCCACTGCTTTCACTGCTTTAATCAAATGAGATCAATTTGTTTTTAAAACACGGCGTGTCGTTGTTAGTTCCGATGTTATAGAAATTATCGACAAGTCCAGACGATTAGCAGTGCGTAATCAAGTCTACAGGAGACGGGTCCATGAAGGATTGCAATACTACTTGAACTGAGAGCTTTGGCCATTTTTGCTCCTACTCTTACTTTTACCATATTATACTACTTTAAAGTGATTGCTCACATCAAACACTCCATCGTGAACACAAATGCTCTTGAAAAATTTCTCTCCACTATCGGACTTTGCTGTAAACATTGATCAGTCTGCTATTCTGCCTGTGTTTCACATGTCGAGAAATATGTTTTTACTCATTCAGAGAAGCGATCACTCCATTTTGATATGGCTCAAAAATCTGATATCAAACATCTGAGCACAAACATTAACTGTCATATATGTTTGTTACTTGATCCCCGAAGGATCCATCACATTTATCAGCAAACGCATCTATCTACAAGGGTATCAGATACTGTTGTAGCTTCAACTTTTCAGCGCAGATTGATTTCCAAGTAGAAAGAGCCAGAAAATCTCTCCCTTGTACATCGTACAAGATGCATATAATGTTAGTCAGTGTTGCATGTGTTAAAATGATCACTCCTCTTATTCTGCAGTATTTCAACATCATTTTTAGCAACATGAGAAAATTGGATAGAAGAGTAATGGAACGCACAAAACGATCGGAAATGTGATGACGCGAACTAACTAGAGCACTCTAGTGACTCCAGCTCTATCCCCTTGGCATGCGATGACTAAAACAGAACTTAATATGGCTGTACAATCTGACTGATGGCAATGTCTGTTGTTATCTACCCACATTAACAACGCAGCACAGTTCCACGCATGACCTTCGTAACAAAAGTATTACCCTGGTTATAACACGATGAGGGACAAATGGCTGTTTTAACTTCATTCTAACCAGCTATTATTTGTGGAATCGATCCTCAAAAACAATCCGGTCTTCTGGGACTGTGTAACTACTTCGCAGTAAGCTGGGTAGATTCCTCGATCTCGACATCATTTTATATCGTGGTGTTTGCGAGGAAATTCACTTGGCGAGCTACTTAATGAAGGTGCAACTAAGGTCTATGGTTGATATGCCACAATTTACGTAATTAAATGCCTATCACTGTTCGTAATGTACTCAGATTACAAACGCACTTACATTCACGTTAAACGCAAGTATATGGAATTCTACATCTTCATAAACACAGACCATTATAAGAAGATAACGTTAACTTACCCATGCAAGAGCCAGATATTATCTTTCTATATATAAGATCTGTGCTTGGTAGAGACGCAGCTTCAAACCTGATGAGAAACAGACCTGATATAATGATAATTACTAAAATCGTTACTAAAATGTTACTGTTTTTAAGCTCAGTATTTATTGCCGCTCCGGCCGGGGAAACGTTCCAAACGTCGTAACTGTGATAACTGCCTGCCAATCCCTACAAACAATCTACGGAGTAATTAAACACCCCTGTGTGGTTCACATTGTTCTGTGTTCCAACTTCGCAAAGGAATTTGGAGACTATACAACAAACAAACTTTGCCTTTATATCAGTTGGTTTAGGGGCTTCCTTCAGTTCTACTGCGCGTGGCAGTATTTTTGTAATGTCAGACGATTTGCTTGATAGGTACACGATGAACCAAGCTATTCAACAGATGTATGCTGGAACAGATTATCAATTCTACAATTCACATCCGAGGGACACAAATGATGCAGTTTGACAAATATAAACGTGTATCCAAATGACTACAGGTAATTTATATCAATGTAAGCAAAATTTACTAGCATAACAGACTGAGGAAGGAAGGTCTGAGAACATGAAACACGAGGTTTTACCTACCAATGCACTAAATATTGCTTATATCTATCAAATATGCGATTTAGATGTACGTTAGATTTTGCTTAGTTTACAATAGCACACATGACGCAGAGGTGAAAAAGCGAAGAATAAGATGATGCAAGGAGACGGCATAGTCAGGTAAACCGATAGATATATGGTGGTTGTTAACACGCGGACACGATGACAGCGTCACTACGATGTGACAAATGGACCTAGTGAATGCGTTGCTCAAATCTATAAATTAGCTTATCCTTCAAAGTTCAGTCATCCATGGGGAAAATGTACATTTGAAATATGTATAGAGGGCAGAGTATCGATTACAAACCGTGGTGACATTTGCGATAACCCATTGAGCCAATGGCTGTTTGCCATGCTGAATATTTTTTGTAGTAGGTAGTTTTCTCCATGAGATATGAATACAACAGAAGCCAAAATCTGCTCTACAAAAAGAATGACAAATCCTAAAAAAATTTTCACTTACCTAAAGTGTAGCAACTAATTTGATCATTCATTCGTTCTCAATGTATACAGAGCAACAGTAATGGAATTGGTGGTCTGTTTTGCTTGCCGTGTGTGCCTTTTACGCGCTACTAGGTAATACCTGTGTCGAGTGAGATTTTTGCGGTATTGTTGTATCCGGAGCCATCCAGACGTCACCGATGAAAGAAAATGGAGAACGATTCCTGTTAAAAGCAAAAGAGAAGAAGAGCTGAGATGACAATTGGTCTGCGGTGATGTAAGCAGATGGCATACGTCGGAGTCCAAGATAACAGGAAGGTTACTTGACGGAGCATGAATCAAATGATAGAAGGGCCACTCAGACGCCACCAATGAAAGCGATCATGCAGTCTATCCGAGGTGGTGGCAATGAAACCCAATATAAGTTGCCGATCGACCTGCGTGGTACGCAGGCACGGACCAATGGATCTGAGCCCAAGACACAGGCCGGACAACAAGATCCATCCAGTGAAACGGGCCGGAGCTGAAGAGGGATTTTAAGTTATGTACTCTAAAAATAACCTCCAATCTTCTTAAAAACGAAACCGTGACCATCACCTAGCTATTTTCGTGATTTCGGAGGACTAGTCGACCTTTTACATTTCTTTTACAAGGTACATATTATTGTTGTTTCTGAGAGCTTTTGTCATCATTTAATTACCAACTGTGTTCAAGGAAGTAACTAGAAGAAACCGCAATTATATTTTGCGATGGTAAGTATTCGTCAACAGGCTTCATTCGGTTTGCGATCCATGGGATGCACATTTCACCAAAAACATCCAAATGGTTTATGCCAATACGTCAGTACATTTTCAGCTTTTTATTCCTTATTCGCACGCCATTCTTTAACTGCCAGAATCGGCCTTCAGCGAAATACGGATCATTTTGATTGAATGGAACTTCTATAACTATTGGAAAACTGATGGATTAGCGGCATTGAAGTTTTTCATATTTTAACTTAGTCGACCTTTAATGAGTCCTCCCCACCATCTAGTCCTTGAGCCTCGTGTAATTGTCCATTTCTTTGACTGGCACCCCTTTGTGGTCATCGGTGTTTTTCCAGTCTGTTGCTGAAAAAATCGTTCTGATGAGCGGTTGTTGTAGTAAGTTGGTCGAGTTTGTTTTTACAACCGATTAATCACTCACTAGCGCGATTTGCACCTTTATTTAGGATATTGCATTTCGGTCCCTGTTGCATATTCTAAACTTGAACGACTACTTGTGTCACATGCGTGACGTCACCCGCTTCAGTAAAGCTGGCGTTTCACCGCGTAAACAGCGACTAACTGGTTGTATTCATTGTTTTATTTGACTACTCATTAGTAAATTAAAGCACTGTATCACTCTGAACAGAACAACAAGATGAGCACTGAAACTTGGTATAGTTTCGTGTTCTGATCACTTGTAGACTAAAAAAGGGAAAAAACGATCATTTTAAATTGATCAGAGAATAAATGCACCCCCGACACAAACAATAGCTGGTAGCGTTGGGGCAAAGGTCACGGGCCAGATGGAAAATTAAGGTTTACACTCATTTGGTTTTACACGAGACCAGTGGGATGGAAACGGTTCGTTGAGAGAACTAAGAGGCAACTAGCCAAGGTACAACAGGTATCCCTTTAGAATGCAGAAGATGTACCCATGTTTTCTGGATAATTACAGAGGACTTTTACAACTTGTCATCTGTACTCTAAAATAGAAAGCAACTGGGAGATTT
>CALYDF020005220.1:0-14594 GCA_944474145.2 Dicrocoelium dendriticum | reverse complement strand
CACACCTTCGCTGGTTTGTCGACTTCTTCTGTCACTGTAGGTATCCGCATGTAATTAGTAGGTTCAATCCGAACGCCTTTGCTGTCAACTGATATTCTCTACCATGGGGTCATTACCTGTTACTCTTCTTATCTTCCTCACCACTGCAGCAATTCGTTGTATGCACCATGTCCCTTCTGCGCAGGCCTTGAGCTTGCTAGGATAAACTCTTTGGCTCTCCATCATACACTCTCTTGGAGTGTCTGTATCACTTACTTCCGCTGGCTTGTTGATGCCTGCAGGGACCTTATAGGCGTATACTAGTGACCAAGCGTCTGATTAGAATGGCTACATCTGGCCACCGATAGACTTTCCTAGCGTCGCCATCTGTCGGTCGACTTAAATTCGGCACCTCTGTTTAGCAGTAGCTAGTGGTCATAGGCTCCATGCATATGCGATTAGCCAGTGCGTGTTGGGAGCCACTCCGTATCTCAATAACCTTTATTCTTTTAGAATATCTGCATCCACCCTTACCGCTGCCCTACCACCAATTGACCATAGATCTATCTCGAAGCAACCTGTTTATTTTCACTCTTATTCTGCGCTCCCTATCGTATTACGATAGCTACTTGCTGTGCATGCACCTTGCGATCACTACCAGCATTCTAACTCTCTATTATCTCTCTCCACGCACATTTTGGCTCATACTAAACAGATACTTCGTAGCTTATTTACTGGTACAAGGCGATTGTCTCTACGCAGGCGTTAGCAATCCACCCATACGGCTAATGATTCTATAGGATATTCAAAATGCGCTTTCAGCATAATTATTGTTGCACAGTGTACAGGCTTTTGTCTCAACTTCAAATGTTGTAACATAAGACTGTAACAATGTTTAACTCCATGCCTGTTCTTGCGGTATTCTCTCGGATGTCCCCCACATTCCATTTTCTCCTAGGTCCGGAACTTCGTGGAGATCTGAGATTGCACTGAGGAACAGTTTCCGCCCAAGACGGAGGTAACAACCAACAAGGAGTTACATGGAGCATGGATGAACACCAAATGGACCTAACTACCATCACCACAACCCTTGTCCAATATGGAGAACAGGACACATCTTCATACTCCCATACATTATACCTCTGAGAATTCCAGACAGCAGAAAATTTGAACTTTTGCTCACCTGGACACACAACAAGATGACTATTGGCGATGTGTCCCCTCCTCATCCGGCCCCAAAATCATGGCGGCCTAGATCAACTTACCTGTCTGACTAACAGAGGAAATAAGGATCCATTTGTCTGTGAAAAACCGAATATGAACTTAGTCATCAAAAGGCTTTATCAGTTATAAATTCGTGTTCAAAATGCTTTACGGCAGTGTTGCATAACGTGGTGGGTTTTTGCCCGGCAAGCTTTCTCCCCATAAAAAGCCACAAAAATCTGCTTAACAATACTGCGACGTGGCGGATGTGACTCGCCACTGAATAAAGTCACCGCTTACAACTACGTATTGGCAAGTCGACCAGACTCACATTTCAACTCTTCCCGACACATGCAAGCATATGATACTCTCCGTCTACATGCACAGTTCAATGCACTTATATTGCTTTGACAGTTTCAAATACGCACGATTAAACCCGAAGTATCGTCGTGCCACACAACTACTTTTAAACCTTGATCATTCCTGATTTGGTGTGTCTCTATGTAATTGAGAATAAAATGTTTATTTATTTATTTAACATTACCTGCACGGAACACCTCTGAATACATAACTGCGACGCACCTCTGGACACGGAATCAACAGAGAAGAAAGCGATCACCCGCACTTCGCAATTCTCTTGCACTAAATAAACCCCGAAAACTAATCGAAGCGATACGGGTCACCTGCGTCGTCCGAATTCAACAGCTCCAACCACTTGTGGTCGACTCCGAGGATGCCACACAACCACGGGAAAAATTGGCGAAACCCGACTGCGAATAGCCGAGAGGGTAATCGGTCAGGTGCAAGCATTTTAATATCATACTACCTGCCGGCGGTGTGCCAGGACATGGGGGGACTTCGCTTGGCAAGCATTTTTCCTACAAAAGCTGCAAATGTCTGTTTAACAATACTTTGACTTGGCGGATGTGACTCGCTACTTAATATAGTCTCCGCCCCTAACACACGTATTAGCATTAAGCCGATACCACATTTACATATTCCGTGCATATGTCTGCTCCCAGACGAACACGCCTACATATTTGATCAGTTACATGCCACTATCCTAAAGTATTCCTGCAGCTCTTTCCTCATGCTTCACTCACCTGACCCGCACTGTGTACACAACCTCATCGGACTAGTTCCTCATCAACATACTCCATATTTGTGAGCTGCTCCTTATCTCTACATCTCGCATTCTGTGGACATAGACTTTTTACACCCATTGGGCCATATGGGCTCACACTACTGATTTTAACTGTACCACTTCCGCTCTTGGTGCTGCTAATCATGCTATCATGTGCAAGATTGCATATATGCTGTTCAGGCCCAAATGGCGTGCCTCCCCTTATAGAGAACAAATTATTTATTCATTTATAAAGTAACGCCACCTGCGCGACGTTCCAGGGTGCATTCACACCAACCTAATCATTTTGGTACAGGTTAGCTGGAAGTGAGAAACCCCTGAGCTGCTGTGACACAATAACTAAACGAAAAAAGGAATAAAATGCAACAATTACCAGCCAGGGGAGCTATCGTTAACGGATGGGCTCAGGCGACTCCGGGCAATACCAACTCCGGCTTGGCCGCTGCTCGGAGCTGTATGGTCAACGGACAGGCGCAATGAGAAACTGCTGCCGGTGGCACCTGAAGGGGAGCGTAAAGTTGACACAGTGCTTGAGTATTGCAGGCAGGTCTCCGACAAGCAGCAGATATCGATGGAGGTCATATAGTTGTAGAGTGTGGAAGGAAAAACACGTGTACGCTCCCTCACCTCCCTTACATTGGCTGGATGACATGTCGAAGCTTAAGTGTTTTCCCCGCGAAAGTGTACAGCTTCAAAAAGCAGCAGAATCCAGGCATGCTCAGCACGCACTTGTCCAGTCGTTCTTTAAACATTGCTCTGCCTGAGCGCTTACCACAACTGCAGTCATTAAATTTCGGGCAAGTGCTGCATGTGGACTGATCTATAGCAATGTGCGTATATTGAGGCACGCCACTGTAAACGATGATGGAGGGCTCCAAATGGAAGCCGATGCATTTGGCTTGACCACTTACTTGCACATGAGCTTGTCGACAGGGCAGGAATGACGCCACACATTCCCAGGATAGTTGAAAGTACAAGCCTATCAAAAAAGTTAGGGAAAGGCCCAGAATTGGGGTTGAAAAATGGGGAGATGAAGCTGACGCTAGAACGGGACGGTAGGAGTGAAAAAGCCTAAGAAGGGGAATAAGAAGATGGATAGATTTGAGCAGCAGCATCCAAGCCCCTATTCACCCTGTGCGATGTAGCAGATATGACACCGTTGATTAACACCTGCGGTGGCCAGAGCTTCAGGAAGCTGTTTGAAGAGCTATTCATTGTATTGTGTGGGTAAGTTAGTGTCAGGAGGCTCAGGCCTAGAGGCAGGAGTACGATTAGTGTTCTTAAACAAAGCCTTTGGTTCAAAACCTTACCGCAAAGCTTCCGGTTCGGAGTTGGTCTACAAGGAGTCCGTTTTAAGAAATAAGGAGCTGCCTCATTCCAACCCCAAACCTGGAGGCTGAGGTTTTCTGGCCCCTATCCATTGACCAAGCTGGTATGAAGGGCTCTGAAGGTGCAACTTCACCATAAAGCATAGCTCACTGGATCACTAAAGCGAGCAAACTATCGCACCACGGTAAGGTCTAGCACAATTGCGGGGCGCACACACCCCAGTAGTGCGTAGCCCGATGAACACACTGCAAGCTGCTTGCCCTCGGTGGACAACCTTGTATTATAGAATGCAAGGACCTTTACACCGCAGGTATCAAATAAAGCGTTGACTTGGCAGAGCTTGTTTTGCCGGATCCGCGAATTATTGATCACCTCTATGTATTTGCTTTAACGAGCCCGGGATCGTGCTCCATCAGAACGGGTCCTGGCAGGGAGGAAGTGAACCACCGGCTCAGCACCAGAAAACCAACTAAGAGATCATTTCTCCGGCTTCACGACGGGCTTCCTTATCGCAAAGCAACCCGCAATTTCAACATCTCCGTCAAAGCGAGATCTGACTGAGACCTGACACCGGTGCCTTAGAGCTTAAGAGCAACAAGTTAAAGAACTTGGCCTAACTCTAGAAAGGACCGAGCAAAACGCAACAGCTTTCCCATTTGACAAGCTAAGGAATCTGGAGCGGTTTCGCACAGTGGCGCCGGAAAAGCACAGCAGCAAGGTTTGTTTACGCGCATCTCAAAGAACTGAAGATCATCTAGCGTATGCTCCTTTAGAAGAGCAGCATGACTTAGTGGCGATATTGAAAATAACACTGCAATTAGTATACAACTTTGAATAATGCGGAATACTTATCAGACGCTCTGTTGACGTTGGCGGGTTGACATTAGCGTCCGACTTTTTAGACTCCAATGTCGCGAAGGAATCAACCTTGCTTGACACAGCTGCAGTAGAAATGGAGGGAAATGGGGACAGGGCACCCAGCGGGCATCATACATCTGCCTTGGGGTTTGCCACTTTTTAACCCTCTTCTCCTTTACTATGAAAAGGGAAGAAGCACGATCGTCTCCCTGGCTAACAGACGAAGCAAACACCGTAGCTGTGGGTTCGTTGCCAACAGTGGTGCTACTAAATACAATACAAGTCAATACCAGTCACCTGAGTCATCCGACTTGGACAGCTCCAAACAATTGCGGTCGACTCCGAAGGAGGCCACACAACCAGTTCAGTTCAGATGGGAAACAAATTTGTGAAACTTGACTGCGAATATCCACGAGGGTAGTTGGTCAGATGCAATCTTTTTAACGTCATATCACTGGTCGGCAGTGTTCCAGGACGTCGTGGGTCTTCGTCTAGCAAGCGTTTTCCCTACAAAAAGCCACAAAGGTCTGTTAAACAACCCAGCGACGTGACGGTTGTGACTCGCCGCTTAATAAAGTCAACGCCCCACTCGCACGTTGGCAAGTTGACCAATACTACACTGCCAAATTTGGTGCATAAAACTTCTCCAAGACGAACGCGCCTAAATATTTGATCAGTTACGTGCCACTATTCCTAAATATTCCTGCAGCTGTTTCCTCATATTTCACTCACTGGACCCGCAGTTATACACAACCTCATTGGACTAGTTCCTCATCAACATACTCCATATTTGTGATCTGATTTCTTAGCTCTACAGCTAGCATTCCGTGGACATAGACTTCGTTCAACCTTTGGGCCGTATAGGCCAACACTACGGACTCCATGTGTACTACTCCCGCTCTCAGTGCTTCTAATCATGCCATCATGTACAATATTGAATATATTCTGAGCACGTCCAAAAGGCGTGCCGCGCTTTGTCGTGCATAATATATATATATTTAGGTATTTTAATTGTGTACCGCCATTAGACTGTGAGCAAACAGAAGCCGGAGCCCGAACTTGTATCTTCCGCTGCGGCCTGACGTAGACCTAAGCAGTCCAGAAATTTAACCGTGTAACCAACTTTCCCATCCAGCGAGCGTAGCTGACGTCAGGCCTTCCAGACATCGGACTGCTAGTTACTGACTATAAGGCTCAGTGCTGCGCACACAACAGGCAACACAACTGTGCAGTATGCTTTCGTTACTACCCATAAGTGCATACTGGATCAGATGCAAAGCAGTACAGTCCACTAGGAATCAACGGCAGCAACTACCGCATTGCAGGCCCCCGGTCAATTCTGTACCCGCTTTAAGATACTCAGCTCTGCACTACTGTTCAACGAAAGCTACGGCAGTGTTCCAGGACGTGGTGGGTTTTCGCCTGGCAAACGTTCTCCCTATAAAAAGCCACAAATGTCCGCTTAACAACACTGCAACGTGGCGGATGTGACTCGCCACAAAATAAAGTCACAGCTAAGCATTTCACATTGACGCAGTCCTCAGCCTTCTATATCGAAACTGTGCAACTAATGCTGCTATTAAGAATGCTTTGTTGGAGCATAGATCATCCCTATCTCATAATGGTTATTGGTTGCAACAAAACCTTGTTTAGGCTCCTGTGCTCACGGACCATTACCTGGCTAAATTGCCCCCTACGTGTGTTTTGACGGAATTTTGCGCGCTACAGCGCCATAATGTCCCTTGGTCTGACTATTACCTGACAATATGCTCACACATATGGACAACATCTTTTCTTTTATACCTTACATTAAAACGAAAGGTTTTAACATTCCAAGGAAGCTATGCTTGTATGCATATTTGATCACGCCTTTACAGGTGTGTCTCGTTTTACCGATAATATACTCTTTTTTTATTTAGCTATGTAACAAATCAATCGTCTGAAGGACTAGAAGAGTTAGGACTGCAATCACAAGCATCTCGACAGAAGAGTTACAAATCCAAAAAATGTAAGATATAAGCAACAGCTGTGAACCGGTTTACAGTGACCAGGTATGCAATCGACGAAGGAGCCAGTTGGAAATACCAAGTGTCTGCGTGAGTTGAAATAGACTCACGCCGTAACGTGCGAACCAGTCAACCTGAACTCCAAGCATATCACGACAGGTTCCTTGCGAAACAGTAGAGGCTCAACCTCTAAGAACCCGAGGGCACGCAGACAAGTTCCATTGAAATGAGCAACTGACAAGCAGTCAAAGTAAATGCTCGTTTTATAAATGATTGGCTGCGCGCAAGCGGTGAGTAGCTGGTTATGGCCCAGGGATCAAAAGGCGCGTAACCATCCAAGGCTTTAGAAAACTCTAAGGTTCAGGACAGAGGATCTAAGGACAAAAGACGTTTTAACTCAAACAGAGTTCCTTTTTAGGCTTCTTATAAGCGCGAAGAGCTCCCAGCACCTCTATGTAATAATCCATTCTTGCGTTTATATTAGAAAAAGGCAGGATAGCTATGAGGTCATTTCATGCTCATGTGTTTGCATGGGTTCTTTCCTGTGGTTATTGGTTGAGATGAGTATGCACAAATAAACGGGGAACATGTCCAACCACATTTCTCTCAAATCTCGTGTAAGCTTCACCACTGTTTGCGAGAAAAGCACCAAAAACAGGTTTCTAACGATGCTTTTTCCACGTGGCTCACGACAGGACAATGGAAGCGTTTGATGGTAAGTCAAACAGCGCTCCTCATGATGACAGCCATCATAAAACTGCTGGAACCTATTTAACTTTTCACCCTGCCCTTAAGGAAGATACGTACAAGTCGATTTTGAGGGCAAGGTTAATCAACTCTTGTCGCTTGTAGAATTACGTCGCAGCAGCTAGTTAAAATTTCTTCACATGCTCCTCCATGGCAGCACATTTAAGGGAAATGGGGAGGGACCGCTTAACCATAAGCGTGATTTCAAAATCGGGGTGGTGCTCCGGGGTACAACTGATCTAGGATCTAGGAAACTATGGTGAAATGGTGCAAGATAAAGGTGGAATGTTATCTTGTTGCAGGTCTAGGTACCCATAAAGCACCTATGTGAGATATATTAGATCAACTAAGAAGTTCGTAATTTGCGTAAGAATAGAAATGGAAGACAAAAGAGGTGTACTAATTTCAGCTTGAAAATGAAAAAACAATACTTGCAATGGGAGGGAAGCGTATGTCGGTTTATTGGTGCACGGTAACCAAAACTTATGGATGGCAATTGCATGTTTGATTGTGCACTTCTGCTCTTTTCCTTATGTGTATGTGCCAGTAACAGCGAAATTATTAAATGGAAGCGGAATACCTTGCTATATATTGCATAAAAGCCTGTATGAAATTACGGATGCACGAATCTATGAGTGTATTCGTATGAACTGAAGGCTGTATGAACAAGTATAATGTTATACATATATGATTGCAAACGAAACATAAATAAATAAATAAATAAATGGTTTATTCTCGTCACTGCGAGGCAAACCATCAGGGGCGTGACCATGGTAACACAGACTTGTATGTTCGACAGTTGCACAACTTAGCACATTTCGATAAATAGCATAGGAAGGTATGTGTGTATTGACATGTAAAAGTATGTTTACCTGTGTACTTGGAATGGGCCCTGTTGTGTGACTAGGTAAATGTGACACTGCGTGAGTTTTTGTTCGTTGCGTTCGACATCAAAGCGGGAATCAAAGGAACACTTTGAATCGGATGACGTTTGTGATGTGTGGATGATCCTCCGGAAAAGGGAAGCGAAATTGACTTTATTTAGTGGCGAGTCACAACCGCTACTCCACAGTGTTGTTAAACGGCTATCTGTGGTTTTTATAGGGAGAACGTTTGCCAGGCGAAATCCCACCACATCCGAGAAAACCGTCGTTGAACCATTTGCTGGAACGTGATTTACCCAAACCACCCAGTTGGCACCACGGGGAGGTGGTTCGGCATTGGCACATGGTTAAAACTACACACGTATAAGTATATTTATTGAAATGTACATCTGAGTATAGCTTGCAATCTTCTAGTTGATAATGAATTGTAATGTACTAGAGAAACATTTGCCACTGATTATACAGACGAACAGTTCTAACTGATTTCACACGTTGAAATATAGTGATTGGCGTGGTTGGAATGTGCGTTTCATGGATAAGCTTACCTATTTAGCATGATAAATGGTAGCTGAAATTTTTAGGGTACTTAAATGTATGACTTGCATGAAGCACTTGCAAGCACACTGTGATGAATGAACAATTTGAGGAACTTATGAACAGGGATGGGAAGAATTTTATGTATGTATAGCACACATCTACGCATGAGTACGAAGTACTTTGTATTCCTGCGAACGCGACGAATGCATACTGTAGTCTTGTTAATATGTCATTGTAGCGCGTTAATGTGCATACTTTACCGGACCCATGGATTGCGTTCGTTGCCTTTATGCATGGAAAGCGAATATAAGTACGGTAACCTTAGCGTCATCAGCAACTATGAAACTGTGACTCATTGGATATTTTCACCATCGGAAATTCAAGCTGCATTATGAGGGTGTCCATGCCCCGATAGGGAGCAGATATTGTTAACGGGATTGAAAAGTATGTCATTGGGCTTCACGGGCTTCCATGAGCTGTTGCCAATTACTACAAAACATCCCATGGGATATGCGGCAATCTTACCAGTCAGGAAACAATATGCGTACATGAACCATTGTGTTTTGTACAAAACATATCAAAGGTAATCGACGCAGTGCACATGTAGTTATTAATGGTAGAGGTTCCGGGACTTGAATGTTTAATCGATGTCATGCATGTGATTTCTGCACGGATTCGTCTGGACTTCTGTCGGCCGGTATACTAGACACCGGGGTGAATATGCCGGGGTGCAAGTTCTAGAGCAGCATATGGCATGCGACGGTAATGTGCTCATGGCACCTCACCTGTACTGCACGAGTTTTTTGAAAACGCAGTGTTATCCATTTTTCACGGCTCTGCACACAGCTTAGCGGACAGGCGGTAGATGCGATGCATATACGTATCAGGTTACTGCATTGAGGTTCATTAGTTTGCACAGCAACTATGTATTACCCGACGTGGTAGTTGTCTTGTATTAAATAAATAAATAAATATTTTATTCTCGACTATGCGAGGTATGCCCATGGAGGCATGATCAGATATGTACAACTGTACAAACATTTTATGGCAACTGTAACAGTGACAGTAGAAAATCGTTCATATGTCCATGATTGGAACTGTACAATAAATAAATAAATAAATAGTTTATTCTCAGTTTCATAGAGACACACCAACACAGGCATGATTAGGTTTTAAAAACAGACGTGTATCACGACGATACATCGGGTTCAATCGTGTACAGTTGAAACGGTGTTGGGAAGAGTTGATATGTGAGTCTAGTCGACTTACAAGTATGTAGTTGTGGGCAGTGACTTTATTCAGTGGCGAGCCACATCCGCCACGTCGCAGTGTTGTTAAACAGACATTTGTGGCTTTTTATAGGGAGAACGCTTGCCAGGCGAAAACCCACCACGTCCTGCAACACTGCCGTGAAGCATTTTGGGCATTAATGTTGAACTGGCAAAACCGCTTGACGACTGGTTTTACCTTCGGTTTTACGCAGAGTAATGGCTTCTAATTTCCTCTGTTAGTTGGACAGGTAATTTGATCGGGGTCGCCATGATTTTTGAGGTCGGTGGAGGAGGAGATATCGCGATTATTCTTCTTGTTGTAGGTCCAGGTGAGCAAAAATTAAACATTTCCGCTGTGCAGATTTTTCAGATGTGTAATATATGGGAGTATGAGGATATGTCCAGTTCTCCATATTGGACAAGGGTTACGGTGACTGTAGTTCGGTCCTTACGGACTTCTACCATGCTCCATGTGTGTCCTTGTGGGTTCTTACGTCCGTCTTGAGCCAAAACTGTTCCTCAGTTTAATCCCAGATCTCTAAGGAGTCCCGGACCTCAGAGAAAAAGGAAAGTGATGGACAACCGGGAGAAGACCGCAAGAACAGGCATGGAGTTGAACATCGTTAATGTCTTGTGTTACAACATTTGGGCTTGAGACAAAAGCTTGTACATTGTGCAAAAATGATTGCGCTGAAAATGTCTTTTGAATATCCTATCTAATCATTGGCCGTATGCGTGGATTGCTAACACCTGCGTAGAAACAAGTGCGTTGTACCAGTAAGTGATGTACAAAGTATCCGTTTAGTATGAGCCAATAATTGCGTGGGGATAGAGCAAAGAGAGTTAGAATATTGGTAGTGATTGTCAGGTGCATGAACAGCACGTAGTTAGCGTAATCCGAGAGGGAGAGCATAATAAGCGAAATAAATAGGTTGCCGCGAGAGAGTCCTAAAGATCATTTGGTGGCAGGGCAGCGGAAGGATTGGATGCAGATATTCTAAAGGAATAAACGTTATTGAGATACGGAGTGGCTCTTGACAAGCACTGGATCATCGCATATGCATGAGGCCAATGGCCACTAGCTACTTCTGAACAGAGATGCCGAATTTACGACGACCGACAGATGGTGGCGCTAGGAGAGACTCAGTGGCCAGATGTAGCCATTCCAATCAGACGCTTGGTCAATAGTGTATGCCTATAGGGTCTCTGGGTGTATCAGCCGGCCAGTGAAGGTAAGCGATAGGTCAACAGACTAGCTGAGCTGTGACGCAAACATTCCGAGAGAATGAACATTGTAAGAAGGGAACGAGCTCCGGATATCCGCAAAGTTAAATGGAAGCTATGGCGATTAGCTTCTGCTAAGCAGAGGTAGTGGCTCTAGAAAAAATGCATCAGTGGCTGGTGTAGCCACTTCGTTGAGACGTTTGATCACTACTGGATACCTACAGTTTCGATAAAGAAATCGACATGCGAGCGAAGGTGAGAGAGAGAGACGTCAGAGGATAATGAACGCTGGAGAGTCAGGGAGTGGCTCCTTGTAAGCTACATGGAGCCAGCAATGACTGGCTGCTATCAAGAGGAGTTGCTGCGAGTAGGACGAACGACACAACGGCGTGCTAGGAGAGAGAAGAGTGACCAGCAATGGAGTTCGGATTAAGCCTTTAGTTACTAGTGGATCCTACGGTGGCACATAATAGGTCAACAAACCAGCTGAGTTGTGACGCAAACAATCCGAGAGAATGAACATTGTAAGAAAGAAGCTACTCCAAGCGAGCTCCGGATATCCGCGGAATAAAATGGAAGCTATGGCTAATTGCTAAGGCAACAACGATGCAGGGTAACGTCCTAGATGATCAGCAGAGGTGGATGTAAATGGTTCCGGATAGAGGGAAAGCAGATGTAATAAACGGGACATACGTTTGGACCATTCGGAAGTATTCACCAATAGGTGAGTGAGCGTGTATGTAGCTCTGAACCCACCAAGGGTGAACAGTGAGAAATGGTTTCGCCAGCCTCATAAGAGGCCACGGTGACAGTTCGAAATCGATGTAAACCGGACATTGGATAAAAGAACACGTAAGGCAGTATAAATATGTAATATTGTTAAAAAGTAATGTTACACGAAAACATCTCGTGTGTAAATTACGCAGGGATAAACATACCCATGGGTTTCTGCATTACTTCGCAAGCGACGGGATGGTAAGACCAGTCATGCATAAGAAGGGAATATGCGCCCGTTCTAAAAGCAACTTGGTACAGCTTAATACACCAACCTGACGCGCTAAGACGTGGTTATGCTGTGGCACTTGTGAAGTGGAGGCAGACCAGTAGTGGCTGATCACCGAAGTAGGCACCACGGATTGCAGGGGTTCTGAAAGCGAAAAGTGAACAAGCAATACACTTGCCAGAGGTGCAACGGAGCATATAGGCAGCAGCACACGTTACACGTAGGAAAACTAGTAGTGGCGGGTCACTCACCAGGGATAGACAGGGGTTCTGCAAGCGAAAAGCGAACAAGCAATGAACTTACCAGAGGTGCAACGAAGTATGTAGGTGGCAGCACATGTTACATACAGGGAAACTGGTAGTGGCGCATCACTCAAGTAAGCATCACGGAAAGAGAAGCGTTCAAAAGCCACCAATTAATCGCCCATACCCTTACGGGATGTGCAACGGAGTAGATAGAGGCGGCATATGTCATGCGGTGGCAGACCAGTAGCTGAGCATCACCCATTTAGGAACCACGGATAGACAGAATTTCTAAAAGCAGCATTAGGACACACAATACGTTTACCGTGGGTGAAAGGAAGTACGTAGCGGGGGTAACCGTGAAGTAGATGCTGACCAGTAGTGGCGGATCAGTTATCCATGAAGTACGGACACACAGGAGATGAAAAACCAATCGTTGATAGCCAATAAACTTACCGGAGGTGCAACGGAGTACCTATGCAGCAGGGAAGGTTCCGTGGGGGAATACCATTATTGGCGCATCTGTCACTGATACACAGGTGTCCTAAAAGCCAATAGTGGAGAGCCACTGCACTTTCCAGAAATGCAACGGAGTACAGAGGCCGCAGCTAACACGTGGAGGCCAAAAAGTAGCGGCGGATCACCAATGTAGGCAGCATGGATGCATGGCAGTGCTAAAAGCCACTTGTTAACAGCGGATAGACTTACCGGACGTGCAATGGACTTGGTAGCGGCGGAAAAGGTGACGAGGAAACTGACCAGCAATGGCGGATCACCCATATTGACAGCATGGACACACAGCAGTTCTAAAAGCCATGTATTAATAGCGGACATTCTTACTGGATGTGCAACAGACTTCATAGCGGCGTCAAAGGTGATGTGGCGTCAGCAAGATGAAAATGCGTACAGCATGCCGTTTTGTTTGCATAACCGCACATGCTGCTGCAACCGCCGCCTCAATACACGTAGGCAAGGCGAGGTCAACATCAAACAAAGGCACACGAACTGATATTTTTCATAAAAACATGAAACTTACCGACCGTGCGATAGATATTCGCGAATACAAGGTAACGCGTTTACTTCTGCAAAGGGTTTTCAACCGCAGGCGCCCGTGTTGTTTTCTTCCGGTCACCTGCAATGCGTTTCATCATTATGTGGAATACCGGGAACTTACATTCTGCAGATTACGCATTCATAAGTATCCTCACCATGGTATGATGCGCAAGTTTGATGGAACCACCTTGAGCGTCTGTCACACATCACCCAGGATACATCGCCACCACGCGTTCCAAA
Organism: Dicrocoelium dendriticum; assembly: GCA_944474145.2. Lineage (NCBI taxonomy): Eukaryota > Metazoa > Platyhelminthes > Trematoda > Plagiorchiida > Dicrocoeliidae > Dicrocoelium > Dicrocoelium dendriticum. Next base: position 874 of record CALYDF020005220.1, on the reverse strand, counting down.
GTCCTCCTCCTGCAGACACAATTCACAAGCAGTAATTGGAACCTGGCCACTTGCACTTCCATGTGCACCAGGTTTGCTCTGCTTTCTGCATCTAGCGCTGGTAGTCGTCGGCAGCCGACGAACTTGAGTAACGTACATGGCGCTGGTACCGGGAGCCGGATTTACCACACGATGGATAAAGGGTTCTTGCGCGCACGTTTCCGATGCCCTGGATCCTCCACAGAGACCATCGCAGCGGCCATCGACGGGCATGGGATGGTTTCCTGACTGTCATCCATCATAACGCGGTCCTCAAAGTTTGTCGACATTTTAACGGAGCCCGCGGCGATAACTTGCCGCTTATGACCCGCCGCAGTCGTCACTGTGCATTTATGAAACGAACTTGCAGTTTCTCTTTGGAACCGCATCAAATCGCGTCGGAACTCCTCAGTTGCTTCATAACCACCAGTTATCCCGCAACGAAAAGCTGCGGTATCATCCTTCATGGCGGACGACACCAAACGCGCCAAAATGTATAAGCTAAATTACTCATATAAAAACACTACTTACACTGCCTTCATTCCTAAACCTTAAGGTATATTGAAATTACCCTTAACTGGCCCTTACCATTTACATGACCATACAACATCTAAACTGTATGAGCATGTTTACCCCGACTGTACCAGGTATCCGTCACGGGCAACACTTTAATCGCTTATCGTTAGTAGGTACTGTGAGTTCTACGCGATAACTCGGGTTTTTGGCGTGCCACACTGATCGAGTTTTCTGGCTGAAATATTGTGGAAAACGGTGTTTGAATAAACAAGTGAATCGAAATTTGACTATTGTCCAATTTCCTCTGATCCAAGATACCTGGGATCGATTGAAGTGCTAC
>CALYDF020005219.1:0-14594 GCA_944474145.2 Dicrocoelium dendriticum | reverse complement strand
GCGCGGAACCGCTCTTCGATCCTAGTACGGCCACAAGGACCGTGCACCCTGTCCCCTCCAGCAACGACCAACTGTCTCCTGGAGCCAGTATGGACGAGTTAGGGGGTAATAGATAGGTAGACACCTTGTCAACATGCACATCAAGCGCAGCCACACCAGGGATATCAAGCAACAACCATTCACTTTAAACGGCAAGCTGGAATAAAATAAATCCAACAATGCATACAGATACGGTGGCATAACTCTTCCCTAAATTACCATATGAAGTAAGTTGGTTAGCAACGAATCCGCTAAAGTAAGAAATGTCCACAAGTTACTTAAAAATGCTACAAGCGGAACAAAATTACCGAACATAAGCGCAATTAGCGTAAGCAACATGGCCATTTACTAGGACATTATTCAGTTAGGCAGAACAAACCAAATAAAGTGGAATGAAATGTATCCAGCTTAAAAAGACCTAGTTTAAGTGTAATTTGGTTTAGCCTAACTGAGGTGAAGAAGCATCAAGAATGCAACATCAGCCTCAGCGTACATACAAATAAGCATATATGATTCTAACGCTTTTTGAAATCATCCGGAAACTGTATGGTGAATCGATACTGAGCTCACAGAACCTGAGACAGCTGTGCCCGGTATGAATACCCAATGCAACTTACTGCGTAGAGCAGGAGAGGTGCTATTGTATTACCGATATGACATGCGATGCAATATTAAATACGATCCAGATAGACAAGCTGTCAATTATATATGGTGTCATCTGTAACCCAATTTCGTCCCTGAAACTGAAACCCTGCCAATATGCTGCTGAGAAAAGAGGTATGGAATGTTCATACAGTGAAGCTTTTATGGTGTAGGACATTAACATTTACGCATAAGAACTGCCTGCCTAACTCAGAGCACAATTCAAGACAGCATCGCAATTAACACTATGCTAGCATTAGCTATATTTAAAGCTTTCCACAATGAGTCATGAATCAACCTCGTACTTTGTCCTCACCAAAGAGTAACTAATGCTCGGTACAATAAATATTGGTGCATCGCTTGGACATAGGGATCACTGCCATTTCGTTACATATGCTACGCGAAATACACGTGCGAAAACAACGAAAAACCCTCGTCGTAACCAATTAAGACATCATGTCCTATCTCGTTCGAGTAAATACCTGGTCAATCCTAGCTGAGAATTTGCCTAATATCGCAATGATGGTGTTCGTTAGAACGTTGACCGAGCAAGTGGCAAATGCGTCGGAAAGAATTAGGTTCACTTACGGCAAACGAAGTTTTTCCTGTGGTACCGGATTTTGAAAAGCATGGCCTTGATGAATATAGTCTGGCACGTTTACAAATCCTGTCCCTGGAGTTCGGGAATGAATGGCCTATAAAACAACAAGATCACTGTGTCAATTTATCCGGGAAGATGACCTCAGCACCAACAGGACTTTATAATGAAATTTAGTATTCAACCTGAAGTGTTGTACAGACACATCAACAGACTCCAGGATTGTAGCGCGGGATCCAAATATATGTAAAGTGAATGGTCCAGAGCTAACTGAACACCAGACAGGAAACTCGCTTCGCATAACACATCATCGGCAAATCCCAGTGGGAATCGTCACCACACTCGTTCTTGACATAAATCCCACCGTACTTGTGTAAACCCTTGGATGATCAACTGAAGCTCTGTCTGTACGAGAGACCAAAGCGTGTCCGCTGGGGTGATATTTGGACGGTCCTGATGGACCAGTTTTGTGTCCATGACCGTCGCAATTGGACACGTTTGCACTACTTTTGGTCACTCAGATTGTCTTTTTCCAACCCACACTTAACATTTGTATTTTCCTAGTTACAAATACCGTCAACACGATAACGAAATCGATACCCAAATTACTATCACGCAATTCGTCCTAATTTGGACGAAGTTTCTCCAATCAGAATGCTTGTTCCTTGCACGCTTACCATAAATCGAAAATGCATTTTCTCTGGTTGAATATACCGTCGATATTAAGCCAAATCGATTCCTAAGTTAAAGCCGTTGAGTTAATCCGAAAATGTATTTGATTGACCAAAATTTGCCCAAAACGTGTCCAATTGGGACGGCCTGGTTCACAATAATTGGTCATTCACGGAGCTCCATTGGTCATGTGCGCTGAGAGAAATTACAGTTTTCTTAAAAAGTAATGCATTTTAGGATTGCAATGTAGGTGCTAAGGATGCACGCCATTTATTTTCTTGTTAACCTTTTGTCTCCGCAAGTAACCAAATACACGCCGGGATGAGATGGCTGGCAGTCCATCTAAGTGGACAGCATGTGTATGTGATGATAATACTATTTTTCTTGCGCCTGCACATCCATCATGGTACGAACAACATAAGGAAGCAGGCATTTAATAAGGCCAACATGAATGTCGCCAAATCATTAGCTCGGCTTATTCAGCGATGTTTTGATGAGACAGGGTTCCAAATTTATGGAAACTCAGGATGCTTACTCCCGTGTACAAGATTAGTAATCGTGCTATGCTCTCGAACAAAGGTAAAGCACTCCCCTCCCGATGAGGTCCTAAGTAATAGAAGCTTTTGTCGCGAAGGCGATTATTGAATACATTATAGGTAACAGCAACACAGTTCTACAACTGCAAGCATACAACCTTACTCAGTCCTGCACCACAACTTTCCTTAGCCAGTTTAAGTTGGACGCAATCAATCGATGCCATGTTATAGTTATAATCATCTATCTGGACTAATCTACAGCCTTTTAAGTCCGCATCTTCTTTCACAAGCATTTTAGCTATGGAAATTGTGCCTAAATATTAGGTGTGGTAAAGAACTTACTCATTCAACATCAGCTGTAAGGGAAAGTCTGTAAATTCATCTCCGACCAATTGAAGTCCATTGTCTTATGCACCAAGGATCGGTAGTTGTACCACATGTATTGCCAGTATTCAACAACGATATTACTAACGTAATCTGGTGGAACATTTTACTATTCGCTGAGAAGTTCAAAATCCGGCGTGACATAAAAACAGCGGACTACCACACGGTATCATAAACCTGTCTCTACAGGGTGTAAACATGATCATTCCAACATCGGTTTCGGTGCAATCTGACGAAAAGCAACTTCGTGAACATACACCATCAACTTATCCATGAATTTTGAATTGGTTTCAAATAGTAGCAACGTGTTTATCAGGAAGTTAACTGCTTTGTAATCATATAAGATAATCTTCATAAATAACAACAGAGAGAAATGGCTTTTATATGTAATCTGCAACTTGGAGGCTTATGAAGGGAATTAAGCTGAATGCTTAACTTAGTCCACTTGTATGTTTTTGATATAAGGCTGACGATCGTGGCTCGATTACATAATTAAGCGTTTGAAGCTTCGCAACGTTGAGTGATAGTTCTAGCTACCTACCGGCGGTAAACTTTTGCGCTCTTCCGGTTTAATGAAATACCTGGAAGTAACTCTGAGCATTGGGCTTACGCGGTCCCTGCACATGAACAAAACCTTCGCTTAGGTAAGGAGACTAGCATTTTGTGTTTTGTATTTTCAGGTTTTCTTCCCTACCCCGAAGTTTGCTCCAGCGTTTTAGCACTGCATGTGTTAGTTTACTGTACCTATTGTTCTCAAATTATCTTTACTGGCTCCCGAGGTAGAACTTTAAAGTAATTGCTAGATCAGTGAAGTATCTATCAAGATGTAGTGGAATTTTCAGGATGGAAATTGTCAGCTTCTTTGTCGCCAGCCATGTCAAATCTTGTAAAAATTGCATATAAGTTACACAGATATGTTAGCCGTCCCCTTCACAGAGCTTTGTCCGAAAGCTTATCAACTTTCTCCTTGACCAGACAAATCTACGAAACTTCTGTCGTTATCCCGCTAGATAAGAATGGCGTTGCGCACGAGGTTGAAAAATTTCGTCCCATCAATCGCACACCCATCGTATCTAGAATAATGGAAAGGATAGTGAAAGCTGAACAAGTTATATTCTTGAAAACGCTAACATCATCAGCAATTCGCAACACGGCTTCTTGCAAGGTCGATCCTGCGCAACATGCCACACTGAGAATTTAAACCACATAACGACTGCAATTGACAACGGCAACAATGTCGTAATCCTGTTCCTGGATACGTAAAAAGCCTTTGATATAGTGCTTCACAAAAGTTACTAAACAAACTGAAGGCTACAAGAATTGGGGAACCGATGTTCTCTTGGCTATCTTTATATATAATTGGTAGATAATAGGTGTTGCGCATAGGAGATCATTTCTCTAAACCGAAAGCATCACCAGTGGGGTGATTCAAGGGAGTGTTCTTTGTCCGCTTCTTTTCCTAATTTCTATTATCGATATACTCAAGTGGATAAGAAATGGAGTTGCATTTATCATTGCTGATGACAGCAAAGTTGTCTACTCACAACCACGTGCAAATACTCAGGAAGCCGTACGTCTCATTCAGAATTACCTATCTACCCTTGACTCTTGGTGCCATCTGCCAACTCCTGTGGCAGATGTCATTTGCCGTGGACACGTGTAAAATTTTGTCGTACAAATGCCAAGTACCGCCTGACAGTTTATTACTACAAAGCGCATAGATCTCACAATGCAGGGCAGTTCACGACTTGGGCGTGTAATATTCAGTCACGTTTAATTTTTCTGAACACTATAACTTTCAAGTTTCGAAAGTCATGAAGACCATCGGATAATTCTACCATCATTTTTATCTCACGGAAGCTCGCATATTGCTTTGTAAACATATGTATTACCGTGCATGGAACACTGTTCAATGTACAGTCTAATCTGCGGAAATCTGACTAGCACGCTCTTGAGAGCGTCAAGAGACGGCTCACGAAAAAGCTATGAGTATGTTCCTCAAAGTTGACATAAAGAGAGCGATGTGATTAACTTGGATTTGACCCAGTTTGTTTTCAGATAATAAAGCTGAAACTGCGTTTTCTTTACAGAATGATAAATTGTCAAATTTGCAGTAATGATAATGGTGTTCACATATCTTTAAACAATAGATATATAATACGTAGCAAGAGGCAAAAGTCATGATTCCAAAATTTCTAAGGAGAACCAGAGAACGTTTCTTTCTAACCCAATACTCCAATATTTGGAACAAACTTCCTAGTGATATTAGAACATGCTATAAACTTTTCAATGTTAAGCTTTAGATTGAAAGCATTTAAACATCCAAAACGTGATTAATATGTTCGGGACATCACAATCCCTAGATAACGCATTCGAAAATGGTATCGATGGTGCCTGGATAAATTTCCGAAACTCATACCCATAACATTTCGGACAACAGCTCCTTACATTATATTTTTTCTCGGCCCAAATGTTTGTCATATGATTGTGAAACATCCTGATTCAATAGCAGGAAAAATAGCAAAACGATTCCGATTAATCTGTGTTACTTATTTACAATTGTGCTTATGTTTATTTCTGTAAGGGTATGAATATAATGTCATGCAAATTTTGTAACAGTATTTGGTCTGTTCCTTTTAGGGAACAGCTTCTCGCATCGCCGAGGAATATACCATTTATTTATTCATTTGTAAGCACAAAAGCTTACAGTACGTCTATATTTTCTTTCCTCTCATTGTTTTTGAAAAATAAAAAGTTGGGCTTTCAAGAACTGCTAAGTAAATTATTCTGACGATTTTTGACAAATTATTTGAATAAAGATAGTGGTATTTTATTTATCCGCATGAACTATCCCAGTTCATTTTGTATTTCCTTCCGTGGTCTGTGTTAAAGTTGAATCGACACCCTCCAAGGGTGCATAAGGCACATAATTGAGGGAAAAACAACAGAATTTATGCCATGGGAATGTGCAGCGGTGAATGCAGGCGTCAGCGAGGAGACTTCGTTTTGTATTGCTTAACAATGAGGAATCAAATTAAGCCTGTTGTGACTTGTTATAACTCTGCCACAGTACCTACCTGAGAGGTAACTGGCTCATACTGGCTAAACATCACAGGGAACTTGATTGTCGACAAATGTATTTCTTTCTGTAGGTGTCCTAAACATAGAACACTCCTCTTACGCAGTTCACTTTGCTCTAATTTAACAGTATTCAAAAAGCGCATATATAAGGCGGTATCACAATTAGTTAACTTGAGAAATCCGTTTTACTTCGAACCATACCACATGCTCACCACCAATTTTCTAACTAGCCTTGTGGAAAACTACAATACAATTTGCTTAATCCGGCTAAACCTGAACATGTCCCTTTGTAATGAAATCCTTTACCATTGTATTTATTATCCTCACTCCGGTCATCCTACGAGACTTGTTGAGCAACCGCTTATTTGCAATGCCAAATCATTGGCCGTTATTATTTTTTACCTGAATCGATATGAAACTATACTAATTTTGGAACGAATGAAAAAAATCTGATAATTAATTATATTGGAAGTTCAGTTTTATATTTTGTACACAACTTATCTTTTCATCACTAATAGTGTCGCACTCCAGGTAAAGCAATGTTTTATTTAATTTGCCACTTAAAAGTTACCTTGCTTATGTGATCCAAGCGCTTCGCCACAGATATATGCACTACAAACCCCAGGTGATATAACATACTATCAGTGATAATGATGCAGTTATCATGCGAATTCAGTGACCGTCTTTTCACTAACGACTCAAAATTTTATTCGTGCTGGAGTTTCAGTAACAGTTATCTGAGTTTTTAAAACGGTTTCTTTTTCTCTTTGGAATCCGCACTTTTTACACATTATCTTGGTTACTAGAAAAAATTTTGGAAGCGAAATGCGGCGTTTCAATGTGGAAATGGGTTCAAATGTATTCTTGGAAACGAGGTACCACAAGTGCTGTCACTTAATCTACAAAATAAGTGCTTGTGTTTGGAGAAATACAATGCTTGATGTAACTATGAAGCAAACCAAATTTCAGTATGTTAAACATGTTCAAATAGGCTGATGTCTGAGAAACATTAGTCAACGATATGTGATTTAGAAACACAAGGAAATCTCTTAGTGTTGTAATGCGCGTTTACAACGTTTTTAGCGATAAGGTAACAAACAGTCATCATTTGCTGAAAAATATCCTGGCGTCTGTAGTACAACCGGTAATTCTCATCCGCAAGTTACTTTCCAGCTATTTTACAATAATCCGCAATGCACTAACACATGCTTTGCAATGACTCAAAAAGATAAAATGGGTTTCTTTACTTCGATATGTAAGCAAACCATATACGATTAAACTTTTACTAGGCTCGAAATTCGGCCAATCTAGTGTGGCAATTTCACTAAAATTGAAGAATGATTCGTTAAATGGGGTATACTTTCCTCTTCACATTTTAGGTCTCAAAAACTAACCCTATTATTGCTCAATTCACCAATACATTCAGACCACTACGTCACCAACAATCTTTGCATTGTTCAGCGTGCTGAAGAAACTGGTATTCGCTTGTTTGCGAATAACATCTTCCGGTTACACTACTGAAATATATTATGCGCCGTAAAAGTTAATGAACCTGCTGTCTAATCGCATATGTCACACCCGGTAAGGTCCGATGGGAAGAATATGGACAGCATGTTAGCAAGGGATGAGGATATTTGTCTTCCGGCAGCCGCAAGTTCCACAAAGCCATCTTAAATTCTTCAATAAGTGAACACATCGAAAATCGGAAAATTGTACTGTAGAACCAATTCCTCAATACGACATTACTACTATGAATTTGCAATATAAGAGAAAAGTTAAATAACGTAAAAGAATATTCATGACCAATATGTATGAGATCCTTCTAACCGACGTTTTCAAGCCGAAATTAATGAGGTAAATAGACATGTAAAATTCACCATCATGATTTCACGAATTATTGAATGCAAATGTGGTAGCCACCTTCATAATCTCCTGCATCTGATGACCTTAAGCAATAAAAGTTAAGTCGGTACAGAAAACAAGCAACACTAATGAATTATGGCGATCCTCTTTAAAGATACATTGAGAAATTTGACAGATTAGCAATTAATCATACGTGCATTTTTCTATAAAACCTTTTAAACTTAAACTCTTGTAGCAAACGGTGGTTTATAGGCTTCAATATACTTCAGTAATTTGGGTAAATCTGTAAACAGGATAGAATAATTCTTTGTGTAACATAACTTAGTAACTTATAACATTCAACATGGAACGTGCATTCAAAAGTGGAAATTGAGCGCAGATGCTCCGATTAAGATAACTGAACCTATCACATATTTATATATTTTTTACCAGAGCTACTACAGTCAAGGAGTAATATAATTATAGTATGATATTTCAGCGGGTATTTGAAATTTATTTGAATATATACGTATATTTTGCATGTAAAAACTGGCAAACTATGAAGATAAAAGTGAGAGGGGGATTGATGCTTACATTCATGACCAAAGCAAGTACAGCTGATCACGTATATTATAACTCCCTCACGGAAACGAAAAAACTTTCAGGGGCAAAATAAAATCTTTTCTTCTACTCTAAAGCAGGTTTACATGATAATATGGGGTAGGCGTAATCCTAGCCCCAGTTGTTTTGACAGTGTACCTAAGTAAAAAGGATACAATTTTAAGTGTCAGTCAGAAATAGAGATAACGCAAAATCGGGGATTCTTGAAATATTTTTCCCGCAAATAGCAATAAACTATAAAGTAAAGTATATATATAACCTATTATATGTGCGCAGCTTTGACATGATTTCAACTAATATCTATTGTAGACAGAGCTTGACCAGGTGAAATCCGAGATAGGTATCACTTTATGCGCAAGGAGTTCATTGATGATGTCCGCATCTACGCTGTTTGTTTGGAATATGTGACGGAGAGTGCTTTAAAGCGGCTCATCCCTGATGCCAGTTTACTGCCCTAAATGTTCTGTTTTGGCCTAAAGTTTGCACGGTGAATCTTGGGCCGCTATTCTATACGTGCTTCTTAATAGATTGCTCCATAAAATGATTTTCATGAAGAATGTTGTCGAATAAGTTCATTACGCCTTCAATTGTTTCCTCACTAATGATCAAATGTGCATGGTTGTTCGGCACAAGGATCAGCGTTCTTTTGGAGGGGGGTTGTGGTACAAGCAGTTATGATCGTGTGTACTACCAGAAACGCACTCTTCTGAACTAATGCGCGTTTACAACAGGGTTGCAGAAGCAAAAGACTTTACACCCCGTCACGTTAAAATAGACAAGATTTGGGATGATCAAGCGTACTCTCCGTGGAGTTCACCCAGTGGTCTTTTATGCTCTTCCACTGAGCAGTTGGCAGTCCAAAGTTCGGGAGTTTTAAGGAGAAAGTAAAAAACTCCACAGCGAAACATTTAAGAGAACTCAGGAAACCAATACAATACACAGCCAAAATGACGTAATCCAAGCGCTCAAAGCTTTTGAAAAAAACTGTACAACCAGCAACAAGACGCTGCTTGGAATTATTGACACTCTCGATTAACTGGTGATGTAGAAGCATAAACTCCGTAGCAAACTCCTTACTGGTAAAGACATAAAATAATGTATCTGAAGCATCTTATAGTGGTCGAGAGCAAACAGTGCATGAATGGCAACAATCTGGCCTAAACTTATTGCTTTATAGGTCCGCACTTTGATCCGAACCATTAAAATACCGCCAATTATCTCTTCATCCAGCACTATCCAATGTCACGTGATCCATCGGTTTGAGTAATATAGTGGCCTACCTGCACACTGTAACAATCTTACACCCGAGCAGCGCAGCACCTTTAACAACAAAAGCGTATCGCTAATTAACTAATAGTCAGAGCAACTGGACCTTATCATTCGACACTTTATAGGTAGCTGATTTATTTGGATTGTACGAAAGCATTCCCGCTTCAAGAACAGCGGATTCTGCTGTCCAAGTTCTAGTATAAGGAAAGGGTTGACATCCCTCTCAAATTCATCACCAACATTTGCTGTAACGACATTCATTCTAGTCAGGATCTGCAGCCATATAGCCGACATAAAACAAGACGATTGCAGTATATCATATGGCCCACACCTCGGACGTTTGATTTTAATATTTCCTTAATGATTGCGCACAATAGAAAATTGTCGCGTTGGGTTGACACCATTAAAATAGGTCGAAGGATTCTGGCAAATACCGATCAGCTATTGTTCCAGGGTGACCTTGAAAACCTAAGCCTATGGGTAAAACAACGCCAGCGAATTCACTATTATAGCTTTTATAGGCATGATCTGCAACGGCCTTCGGATTAGTCTAACGAAGGTGACTCGGTTCATAATGAATAGAAGTCTTCAAAACAACGGGAAAATCATCAACGTTTGGAAGGTAAAACAACGATATGTTGGGTCATGCATTCCGACAATTTGATATCTTGATTTTACAGTAGAAGTGCAGCTCTTCTGCCCCTCAATCACGTCGAAAACACTCCAGCATGCGGCGGCATTCGTAGCAACTTCTTACTACTCTTGCGCAACCATAACCATAACGTCAATTGAATGCGCAACCTTCCATAAGCGTAATGGCCTAAGCAATTTCGTATATTTGGCGCAAGCTTTTGCCAAAGAAGCATTTGTATAAGAATGACCTACAACAATTTGCTGTGTAGAGCATGTGTGATAAGTTACGGGAGCCCAGTTGCAAAACAAACTGAGATATCACTAGATAAAAGTGATGGAACACTAGAGCCGCTTATGTTCCGCCGAAATTTCATTTTCCTTCATTTATGTCATCAAAGCAACGTTAGCTCCGAATGGATCCTTACTTACAGCAACCATATTTATAACGCGTTTGATGACTTATTATGCCACCTGCCTTCCACCATTTTGTATTATGTCCGAGTTCTAATCGTGCGAAATCAATCGAAATACCTTCTCCATTTCCTGAACCTTCTGCAAAATAACAGAAAATAGAATTATTACGTCATCAATGCGTAAAATTATAATTCCTGATGTTGCGAATAATAGGTTAAACTCTCGTCGTTTTTAACCTCGTTTCAACTACAACAAAAGTGGCTGCTAGTTCAATGCTACTTAATCCGGAACAAGTCAATATTCGTTGTTGGTTCCTGATTGGTTGTTAAAAATTCTAGCAAATAATGTTGGTGTTCTGATTGCGAGCTTATTGAAAGTCATATGTTTGTCTTGACAATGTGCTAGTGTGCTAATATTATATTTGCACATTTGCACGTCTAGGATCTGGGTGCAAAGGTGCTTGACCAATTATACAAATGCTGTACTGAACGTCGCTTTTCGCATGGTCTCTTGAATTAAACATGATCATGATAAGCTTAAAAAACATGTTTGCTACATTTATAATTTTTGTAAGACCATATTAGATGCAATACTAATATTACTTTGGAATACATCCGTATGTAACTGAATGCCCTCTACGAAAAGGTAGGAAGTTTACTCTGCCAAATATTTTGTTCAGGCAGCTGCTGAACCCGAGAAACAACAACCTATATCGACAGAACAATCGACTTAAATGGACAGATCATATCTTAGTGGTCCGCTTAGACTCAAAAAGTTCAGTGATAGCATTTTGTTAAATCAATGCGAACAAATGTGGCTGGTCTGATATTAAAAGCACTTGTTTGGAAGACTCTTTGAAATCGACCCCTTCTCATACGACATTTCGTGTCTGCACGAGTAGCATTCATTATTTATAATCACTGAATAATAGATCTAACTAAACAAACATTCATTTCAAATTTCATGCCCCAATGTAAATGAAACTGATAATTTTGGCCATGGTCCCAAGAAGTAGGCTCATATGACCTCACGGTGTTAGGAGGAGAACCAAAATATGGTAAACAGAAAAATACATGCGGTTGTCTTATTAAAAAAGTCGTCCTCTAAAAGAGCGAACAGTTGATCACTCGGCATAGCAATGGACAATAGCACTTCTGTTCATTTGACAGCGAGATAATACTATATTTCGAAAACGTAGTTAGCTAAGTTTCTTGAGATTCCCTGACATTTGTGACCCAGAGTTGCTAGCTTCGTATGTGAAATAGGTAAGTAAAATATAAATCAAATTTTCACGTTCGTTGGGTCCAATTTGTTAAGTGCGAATTTTATATTTCTCCTGCTACCGAGAAAACATTTTCCGAGGAGGGAACGGGTTACATCAAAATTAGCAGTATATTCACTTATGCGATGGCCGCTAGCTTATATCGATGAAGTTACACATAGAACAAACTAACTGCCAGTGCACATCCGCAAGCACAGTCGCGAGATAAGTTAATTAATGTTGGATGGGGTAATTAGGTTAGCGGCGACACGAGCAAGATATAGTCCTGCACCGGAACATCTGCTTGACGGTCGTCAGTCAGCGATACATACAGAACCAAGCAAGGTAAATATTTTGATGTCCGGTTTTGGCAACAGCTAATGCACTTAACAGGTGACAATGTGACACGCACTTCCGGTAGAGCACAAGAGCACTTTGGTTGCAAGATAAATATCATTATTGCCAACCAAACGCTGGATTCTGAAATGAGTAGACGGAATAGTTAATAAAGCTGGCGGATTTCAGGGCGAATGTGGACAAGGCAGATGCAGGAGTTCCATCGTAAGCTGACCGCTCTTGATGAATTATATAAGACTGTGTTTTAATGAAAATATTCACTTAACCATCTTGGTCATTCTAAAGTTTGGAGATTCGAGCCCGTCTACAACCTGATTACGTCCAGGCTTTAATGCTTTATCAAGTTGAAAACTTACGTAGACGTTCAGCATTTGTGGAATAATAAGTAACACAAACTCTTGACCGACGGAGACAGTAAGGTTGACTAGACTTTCTCAACTCCCTCTCGCCCTGTCTGTAGCAGGTGGCGCCAGTTCGCACATTTATTCAGAGCATGCGTTACTGGTATTCACTTCGAAACTTCTGCTCCCCTGGCTGATATTATTGGGTAGGTTAATGGCACATTTCATGACTGCGTTTCGCCACATTGAAATCGACGCGGTTTTTGGTTAACCATGGATACGCCTTGCCAAGGGGTCGCTGTGGGCAATATGGTCGTCCACAGTCTTACTGGCATGCAAAGTCTTGCTTTCTTCCATATATATTTGACGTCCGACAGCAGTATACGTGCAAGGCTTTTACTGAATACCAGAAAAGTTGGTCTCGGTAAGATTCTTAGGTAAAACCTACTCTGCACTTAAATTTGTTGGAACATAAAAAACACATACAGGATATCCCTTGCAGCTGAAGTTGAATGAAAAGTTGCTTATCTAACTTAGCATTTGGTCAAAGGTTCCATAGCGACAATGCTTGTGAAAGAGAACTCGGCAATCTAGGTTGTATAATACTACAGATTAGTCCAAGTAGAAGATTACAACCAGAATACGGCATCGATTGATTCCGTCCAAATTGCACTGATTGGCAGAAAGTTTATGGTGCACGACCGATTGCGGTTTTATGCCAGCAGCTGTAGAACTGTGTTGCTGGTACCTTCAATGTAATTGCCAAGAGATTTTGCGATAATACATTCCATTAGTTGGGACCTCATCGGGAGGCGAGTGTTTTACCGTAGTTCAAGGGAACAGCACGATTCCTAATCTTGTACACAGGAGTGAATATTCCAAGTTTCCATAACTTAGGACCCTGAGTTTCATCAAAACATCGCTAACAGCCGCGTTATGCTCCGGCAATATTCATGTTGGCCCTAAATAATCCCTTATTTCTTTATCGTCCATACTAAGAGAGCTGCACAAGCGGAAGGGAAATCGCATTCTTTACATGCTGTTCCGTGAAGCATCCATGGTTTAACCGTGAGTGCGATGGAAGCTAGGAAAAATGGGTGAAATGGTGATTCCCATAGGAATTTGCTGATGATGTGTTTCGCGAAGCGAATTTGCAGCCTCTTGTTTAGTCAGATCCAGACCATACGTTCTGTATAGAATGGGGTCGGAGTTTGTTAACGTGCTTGTACAGCACTTTAGTATTAATACCTAATTATATCATAGAGTCCTGTTGATGCTGAGTTCACCTTTTCATGAAAAATTGATGCAGGAATTTCGTAAAGTTTCATAAGCCATTCTCTAACTTCTGGACAGGATTTATAAGTGTACCAGGCATTCCACAAAACCATGCATTCCCAAATCCGGTTCCGCAGGAAGGACTTCATTTGGCTTAACTGAACGCAAGTTTTTCCGAAGAATTCGCTATGTGATCAGTACACTGGTTAAAAAACACGATCCCAGTGATACTCGAGAAAATCCTAGCCATGAGGGACAAGGTATTTTCCAGAAAGAGATCGGACATGATGTCATAATAGATTGCGACGAGGACTTTTTCCTTATTTTCGCACGCTTATTCTGAATAGCACATATAACGAAATGACAGTGTCGCGTGATCCCTATGGATTAACGGTCCACCAATAGTTAGCGTATCCAGCATTAATTACTCCCTAGTAAGGACATAGTACATGGTTGGTTTGTGACCTGTCCTGAAAATAATAAATAAAAACTGTTTTGTTCTCGAATTATGGACACCTCATATCCTGCGTGATCAAGTATTCAAACAATAATATTTGCGTCCGTCACATTGCTTTCCATTCATTCGGCTGATGACTGGCTGATAATATTTAAAATATAGCAAAAGTACC
>CALYDF020005218.1:0-14546 GCA_944474145.2 Dicrocoelium dendriticum | reverse complement strand
TGACGGCAATCAAAGATGTTTTGCAGGAACAGATTCAGCTACGACCTACCCTGGACGGTAAATACATTGATATTTGTACACTATGCGGTCTCTTGTGTATGCACCTCTCCTACGATATCGTGGTGAATCTCAGTCACGGGGCTGCTCTGTTTCCGCCATCTCCGCAACGGCCAGGCTAATGTTTATGCACCGTTTATTAACGATTTTGAATGAGTTGCGCATGACTACCATAATCGATTAGAATGTGGAACCGACGAAGCGTACAACCATTCATGAGTAAACTACTATGGTGCAGCGGTATTCAGACAAATGAATTACCAGAACCAGTTTTATATGTGCTGAGGTCTAGTGAGAACTTCGAAAAAATATTTAATTCTGTGGTTAATAATGTCCATAGGGTTGATCTTGTCATGGCAAGTTTTTATTTTAATGGACGTGGTAAACGTAGGTAACCAGTAGCCGAATATGATAAGTTGCGGCAGCGAAGTATATGTCATCTGTACCTACACCTCAAATTCATTACATGAGCAGTATACAGCACGCATCTATCTTCAAATATTCTGAACACTAAAAGTTCTGTTCAGTTTACGTAACATAGCCATGCCTCTCAAATAAAGTGCGCACTAATGAAATTACTAACTTTTATAGGTACTGCAAAGTGAACACTTTAAAAACAGTGACAAAGCCAGCTAGCAAGCATCTGAAAGCTTCCAAGTAAATGTGCTCAATATATTTATAGGTGAGGAGATTTAGTATTTCGTAGTTATGATGAAATCTCAGTTAGTGAATTGGCGTAAGCAATCTCTTTGTCTAGTTTGTGAAAGCGCTTGATTACCATTGTGTGCATCTCTCGAAACTACCTTGATCCACTCGATTGGGCCTTCATATATTCAGCTGTTAATTTAATTGCACATTAAGGACAAACTGTTCAAAATGGATTGTCTATACATTTTTGCATTCAGCAAGAAGAGTTTGACTATGAAAAAATAGCGCAGAAAATATTATTTTTCTTAACAATTAGTTACGTAGTTTAGTTAGAAAACTGAAAAACTAACAATTGCTAAATAGTATAATTTAACGTTGGCCTCATGCAAATTATTAGCAGTTCTCACGTTACAGATTGTATTATAATGTTAAATTGCTGGCTTATGGAAACATTTGACTTAGGAAGAAGTATGTCCTTATTAAGTAAAAATTGTTTGCATGTAGAGCATCAATACATCCTACCGACCCATTCCTACTTAAAATGCAGTTTGTTCGCATTCAGAGCATACTTACTGCTATTAGCTGGCTAACTGTTTGAAAGAAACGTGACGCCATAACATAAGTGATTTAACTCTAACAAATCGTATTTTTGGAGACACTCACACATAATTTTGCACCTAGTTACTTATTCTAGAGATTAATAACAGTAAAGTTGTCCATGGGACTATTGTGTAAATTCAATTAAACCAGATTTGCTTAAACTATGACAAATGTTTGTAAGTCATGTTCATTATGTTCGACTTGCTACCATTACCGTATCTTAAAATTATTGATCCAGGTGGTTGGGGAATTTTAGAATATCCTCATAACACACTGTCACAAATTTTATCACAAAGATAATCTGGTATGTGCTACGGAACTCAAAGTTGCCGCCTGAAAGAGCAATTTACGAAGCACTACATTATACTATTGACGGTTTGTGTTATAGTCTAATATTTTTCAAACCTCCAGAAGTATTTATTGTCGCCTAGTTTCAGAAGACCAGTTGATCAACTACATTTGTTTTTAAAATGCTCACTTATATCAGTCAGCTTCTTCACACTGTACTTCTTATTTTCATATTCACCTCATCGACCAGACAAAAATACAGAGCAATTTACGCCTACACGGAATATTATGGTTCGTCGGTCATTGCCCATTTAGAAAGACTTTTTTACCAAAACGCTATTATTATGGAACTTTCCGTACATTTAGCCCGTGGGCTTATAATTTTATAGTGTTATTTTGCTGTCCTTCTATTTCATTTGAACTGTTCTTTTTCATCCTGATTGCCTGTATGTCAAGACTGAAAATTCACTCGTCACGGATGCATCAAAGCACATTCTTGATTTTACTTGACACGTGTGGTTTAAATGCTATCGATGTTTTGATTTACGGGTGGTTTTTATAATTGGTGGCGAAGCCAGATGAAGTTGAGACAAAATATAGAAAGAGAGGTTTACATGTTGGTCAGTGTAGATAATGCCGTATATCTTTAGCGATCTTGCTTTGAACCACTCTTTGAGATTTAAAATGTGTAGGTGCAACCTACATCAGTTTAAAGAATATCGTTTACTTCCCATGCGCCATAATCTTTTTGTGGCATTTCATGCCTTAATTAGACTCCGCAGTTTAAACGATTCTGCATCTGTTAGATATTTTATGCCTCTGCTTTTAAAAGCATAGATAAACAAGAGCAGATTGGCTGAATTGATAAAGCATAAAACAATCAATCTTTGAGTTTGCAGTTTTAATTTGTGTAATTCCTCGAAAAACTATTAGTAAGCTTTTAAACAAGCGTTTTGCTATTATCCATGCAGACCAGCAAAATCGTATATTATGTTAATATATACTTGATAACTGAAGTTTAAAATTTGGATGTTTAAGTGATATACGGGAAATGTAATACGATGAGTCAATTACTGCAGCCTTAGTTAATTGATATCTAGACGAGTTACAAATTAAGTTGATTAGAGTATTTTGAACAATGTAGTTTAAAGTTAAAGGAATGGTATATCAATGCTGAGTTTATCAGTTTAATTACAAAATCGCTTACAATAACTAGTGCGTAATTTGTCGGAAAATTTAAAGTAGTTGTTACTTACAAGATCTCCATTACAAACAGTAAATTTTAGGTAGCACAGAACTCGGTGTTTTTAGCATTCGGGAGCACTGTATAACAGTAACTTCATTTCACTTATAGAAAGTAATATAAGCCTTTCATAATCACCTGATTACAAAGCCCAGATGCACAATTGTTAATTTGCAGCATAAGTAAGTGCAATGCTTGTGCCTGAGTCGTCGATGACCTAACCATAAAAAAACTATGCAACGTGATTTTTGACTACCAGGTCTTTTAAATGTTACTGTCCCAACCTTAAGTTTGTTTCCCTGAGCAAAGCCTCCAATTGAAGTCGATCAAGAAGTATCTCTCAGTCACCCGAAACGGTAGGTTTTTTAAACTGAAAATAATTCTTTAAATCTGTATAGTTGCCATTTGCGTTCAAACCTGGATACTTACCGCACGCTATGCACAGCCAACAAGATTACAGATTTCTTCATCTATCTTGACAACCGCTTTGTCCAATCTGCAGTCTTACTCCTACTTAGGTCACTTTCTCTATTTTTCGGTTGTTTTACGTCAGAGCTATAATCCAAGTAGAAATAAGTCCTCTTGTGACCGCGCAAACTAGATGTGAATATTATTAAGTCTGTCTTATATTTAATTCTCAAACACTGAAAAATGTAACATTGTTTTACTCGGCTCTGATATTTTCATTAAAGCAGGTGTTTTTTTACTTTGGTTACATCAATGACACAATTCGTTTATTAAATATATAACAACACAACGAATAAACTAATATTTTGTTGCAGTTTATTAAAACGAAAACGAATTAAATCGTTTGCTAAATTTTGTTTTGTCGATTTTATGGATTTTGGCTTATTTCTTCGATCAAATTGTTAATCGACTGCACATACTGCAGAGAGTGGCACCTGTGATATCTTGATTGCTGCTTTAACGATCGAAACAACGATTTGCGTGATTTGTTTATGGAGTAAACAGGATGAGGTTGCGCAAGCGTATGGTATGAATACTCGGATCGTTTCTAGATATCCATCGAGATAAATTGGTCATTTGCTTATCATACTGTTACATCTAGTTTTCATCCTCTAAAATGAACAACGTAGGTGGAGATAACTAGCAGTATCTTGGCAAAAACTTTAGCCGTGCTAAATGTACTTCATTTGTGCACAGAAATCCCAACTACGTTGTGGAGAACAACTTATCCTCTACCAGTTTGTGTTTTGATTGATCAACGGTCTATATAAACAAGTGAAATGCTTTTAAATAGGATATTTGAATGAAAGAGTATCAAGTAAGCAGTAGCGGCAACAATATATACAATAGCTGCATTTGACACAATGTGAGCTGCTTAAATTTGTGTCCGGCAATCTAATATTTAAAGCGTCTGTTGCGTTTTGTGTCATTCGACAGATTCATGCACATAATTGTACACCTTTTGCAAAGGTAGTGAACTCAATCTAAGTAAAAATGCACAGAATAAGGTTTAAGTTCATTACAATTGCATCTTCAATCGCATTACATTGCATCTTTGGTACCTTGAAGAAAACGCAAATTATACTTAACACTTAATATTTGTATTAACGTTTATTTGTAGTTTGTCTGCTGGAGTTGTTAAGCGTTTACATTTGAATACATCTAAGTTCCATCTTTCTGATTTCTGTTCATCCGCACTACTGCACCTTAACCAAACTAACTAATTAGCTTATCTTCTGTTTGTAAAACAATAGTAGCAGCAGCAGCGGTAGCACTATTTTAAATGTGTTCCTTTGAAGTTACATCTTACACTTTCTGCGTCATTGCGCAACCAAACATAAGATGATAAGAAATTTTTAGAATTTAAATACATAACTTATTTGTTTCGTTTGCCAACGAGAGAAATCTGTAAAAGATAAAATAGTCTCCAAATTTATCTTCCGGGATCACATCAAAAATTATTATTTTATAATGGAATGCAGTGAAATCAGCACTGCCTCATAGTCATAAGGCAATAACTATGTTACGGGCGATACTGCAATAAATTGTCTGTTCTTGTGTTTATATTATGTTAACCTCCTATAGTAGCCTGGTTGATTTTCCGCCGATCACATATATAGTATGGGGCAAATAATGAAGGTGTTCATAGATGCAAGGGTGGCGTTGGACTGAAATTTTTTGTCGAACCCCCTGACAATGATTCCGAATATTAAAAACGATAGAGCAGTTCAGACAACTTGGTCATATCACTTATCTCTTCACGTTTACCTAATCTTTCCTCTACAAATAACAAGTATTAGAATGTCGTGATATGTAACGCAACACATTTTAATATGTCCAAACTGTACCTGTAACAGGGTGTCATATTTGTCCTTTTATATGCCGAAACATGTGCGCTAATATTTCAAATGATTATTATCAAACAGGTTTTCTTTATTACGTAGTTTTGTAGAACTGTAGGTAGATAATGTATTACTGGACTCATAATCACCACAGTCCCCAAAAAACTTAGATCCTGCTCAAATGGTCGGCAAAACTGAATTATAAACGTCAAGTTGTCTGTGTGCATCAAAAAATTGAATGGGCCACATAATTAAACTGCTGATGTTGGAGCACCATTATTAGTAGAATTAACGAAACAGAATCACACTAACGAAAAACTCCTCAGGGCTAATGATAACGCTCAATTTGAGCAATACAATCGCCGGTGACAAATGTCAAACCTACTTAGGTTCGGTACTAAGTCCATTGGGTTTTTTGTTTAGCAATATTGCACGTTAGCTTCTCTATAGAGAAAACTTTTGGGATAAAGAAATAAATAACAACAAATAAATAATTTTTGGAAGTTAACTGCGATACATGAAAATTGCAGAACTACCTTTTTTAATGGATTTATTGTGAAATCTTCTGGGTATATTTCAGAATATCACTTTATAAGCGTTACCATTCCTGGGACAATATAGCAACCAGGTCATACTTTTCCAACTAGATGCTTTATATTTTGCATAACATTTACGATATCATATGATACTTATCATTTAAACTGTACTTTTCAGCATGAGCACTGGCTATTGCATTGAAGTGTGATTTTTGATTCTGGAGTTATGAGATTCATCTAGACTTCATCACCGTTGCCGTTTTCCACAGACTGCCAAATATATTGCACACAAAGAAAATATTAATCAAATATATTTTGTTTGAAAGATCAGCCGACTATGAAACTGCCATAGGTCATGTAAAATTTTCATTCGAGCGATAGAGCGGGGTTCCTTGGCAGAAAACAGCTCGTAAAAAGTGTCTTGACAGCGGGATTTTCAAAAGTTTACTGTCCCTAATCGTATAGGAAGCAATGCAAAATTACCTGGAGGTTATATAACGGAAAATGGTAATAAATTATTTATGTTTGCAAAATTACTTAAACTACAATTCTCCGATTACAAAGCTACATGCATTGGTGATAACCGAAAATAGATTTCGTGATTTCAATCTCAATGAATTTCCGCCTCACGCCAATACCAAATTACATATAAAACATTTGGTGTACACTAAATTTAGCTTCCTCTGGTAAATATTGCTTTGCAGAGCCATCAACGACGTCCTTCTTTCATCTTATCATGCTTTTCTTGACAAAGTTAATTATGTATTCGCAGAAAGCGTTGCTACTGGTATTTCTGGTATTTCACTCAGCCCAATAGCGTGGATGTCCATGGCGTATTAAAGTTCTAATTTGCTTGTGTTTTGTTTGCAAAATTTGCTAGTTGACTTTATGCAGAATAATATACGAGAATATAAATTTGATCAGATATGCTGAACTACATTCCAGTTATGCCAAATGCTTTAATTTATACATAACTGAAAACCTCAGAATACAATAGCTTTTCTCATGATTGCTTCTCTTGTACATTCTAGATCGACAGTGCACCGTTATTGGTAGTATCAAGACAAAAGGTTTAACCAGTGGCATCCGTCGATTATAAAATAACCTAATCGGTAGTCACTTTCAAATCTTCCATTGTAGCAGAGTATCGGATCACATCAGATCTATAATAGTAAAATCCTTGCCGACAGTTTACATTCCGGCATTTAAGGAAGTTCCCTTAAGAGATGGACCGAATGCTTTTTTATCGAGCTCCAGTAGTTACTTGTTATATTTATAAAAGCAAGGAAACTGACCGGCATCATCATAGGTACGGTGCATCTGTCAAACCATATGGCTGGTTAAAGCGAGGCCGACTAGAGGACATAAGGTTAATTGAGTTCAGTAAAAGTGAGAAATTTTCATAAGTGCAAAACCGTGAAACCGAACGTTGGAATTTAATTCAAAATAACAGATTGCCATCAAAAGTTCCTAGTTGGTTTTATTTTATTTTATTGAAAACAAAGTAGCTTGTGCAACAATAAATCGTACTAAATAAAATAAGCATTAGTTAAACTAATGAAGAGATATTGATGCGGTTGGCGCAAATTTTCCTTGAATATTTAATATTGACCTTGAGCATGCATAGTGAAATTCTGCTGAAAGTTTTAATAAAACACCAGAGGCTATGGCTTGCTAGTCATTGTTAAATAATTGCGGTCAAAACATACTTCTTTAATGTGTAGACACAATGAATGGGACAGTTTTGATTTCACTTGGCGATTCACTCATTTGTCTGCAAGATTGCAGTGTTTGTCCTGCGTAAGACTGAAGTGGAATCAAGTTACATAGTTGATGTATTGCCCGACACTTGCAGGATACCTTAGTATACCAATACCCAATTGTCATCCTTTGGATATTTAACAAAGTTATCGCTTCAAACCTCCTTTTTCCAGAGCCCGAGTAATTCTGCTATTAAAAATATGTTTGCGCAAACCAGGAAAACTTGTGATCAGCTTCCGGACGTCTTGCTGAGGAGAGTGATCGTTTTTTTCTTGGACCGATTTGACTTCCACTCTATAACATTCTACCGCCTTATATTTTCGTCAGTTATGTCCTTAAAAAGGGACAATGCCGGAATATTTATAGAGGTAGCAACGGCTTAATAGCTCAGGTGTTTGGTCACTAAATAATTGTGATGAAGCTTTGTGGTTAACGAAGATAACATCTATTGTGAAAGAGGAAGCGCATGTTCGGTCAGATAACAATCTTGTCAATCAAACTACTGGACCCACAACGCTTGTGTTAATAAGCAGAGCTGAAACATTTCAGTGAAGCCAAATTCGTGCTGCCTAATGTAGCACGCAACATGAAACCAAAGGATTTACTGGTTTTCCACAGAGTAGTAGGATACGTTAATAAAAATTTGCTTGCATTTTTGCATGATAGTTTGATTTAAGTTATATGTGGTAAAGACATACGCATATAAGTGCGAAATAAAAACGCTATGTTTCTGACTGCTCACCATTCCATTACATGTTGGCTTCGAATAAATGAACTTTATCTAAAAAGTAAATACCGTGCATTTGGAGACGACCCAATGATTCTTACCGACAACGAAGTGGTCGACTAGCAAATGGGAGACTTAACGCCCATCGAGAACAACTAGTTACACTGAATGATGGTACAGTGTTCCATGAATCCCAAGGTCACAACATAAACGCTGCACTCATGCTATATAATATCATTTATATACATTGCAAATTCAAACAGAATCCATGTACGGCGACTGCGTTTATTAAATGCATACGTAGATATATGAGCATTTCGAACATGGTTTTTAAATTGATAGGTTTCGAGGTTGCTTTATCCTATCCCTTCACTCCACAGCGCGTTTCCTCCTCCTTTTGAATCCACTGATATACCAGCTTGACCTGGTAGTGGAAATCGGCGCAGAGTTGTTAGCAGCTGTTGTCATGTACGCTAGACCATTACATTAAACCTACCGCTACTGACGAGTCAAAACATTGACGAAGCATCTTGTGGCGTTCAGTGATGGAAGGGCGCTTCAGGCAACTCACCACTTTGGATACGATAGCAGTGAAGAGAATAGCAGAGTTCGATTACAACATCAACCCAGGACGCAACTGAGACTGCTTGTCTCAACCCAAGATATCTGGCAGGTACTCCGAAATTCATAATTTGCTCTTTTCTATGACATGGAAATACATCTGTACAGTAAATTACAAAAATTACGGTATATTAGAGAACTTTTCTTCTATTGAAAGATGACGCTTTTAAATGAAAATTTTGTTTAGCCATATAGCAATTTTGCGTTCATTTGAGAAAAACAATCCCTTAAATCAAACTGCGGACTGCAGGATTACGTCCGTTGTTGTTTCTTTTTGAGAGGTACATCTAATTTATTCATTTTTTTCAAAAACGCCTAGTTTTCTTTGAATAGTAGTAGTGAGTAGGCAGAATATCATCACACTACTCAAGAAATGTTTGCATGTTCTGGCTGAGTTGGTAATGCTTCACTGTCGATATCATTGACGCGGAGATAAATTGTGAAAAAGATATTCTCATTTTTGCAAACTACATTTGTCCACCTTCCATTTTAGAGACCGTAGAAAGCGAAAAGGGTTGGCTAAAATTTGAGGGTATTACGGTTTTCAGAATTGTGCCAAAGCCGTCCAACTCTCTATTTCCATGTTTGAAATTGTATTTTCTCCAAAGCGATTATACTATGCACGTGGAAATGAGTGGTTCCATGTACTTAGTTGTTTTGTTTAGGACACAACAACTGGTCCCAAGCAATATCACACTAATTCCAGTACTTTAATACTATACCCAGATGTATGACTGTAGAGCAAGCCTGCGGACAGAGTTAAGCCGGAGTACATGAGCTACTGATATATTACCGCTTTTCCATGTCACTTTCTCAGTGCGTTTAAGACGGAAAAAGTCGACCGGAGTGATAACGAGTTTCCAAAGTGGTACTCATTTGTGCTTAAGAAACCATGTGCAATTCCTTGGGCAGCAATCCACACTATGGTCTAGCACTACATAAAGTGTGCATATTATGCTGGAAGAAACAACAAAAGTTTCACGTTGTGTTCAGTCAGGATACCAGAACTCAGATTACTAGCGCCTGTGCATGCGCCTTCCTAATCGAATTGTACATTGAGTGGCCTAAGGGGGGAGTTTGACTACCAGTCTACAGGCTATTATTATGTACATTAGAAAACAAAATGTATTTCTTGAAACCCTTTAGAAAAATCACTGGAGTAGATTTCGGAAATGCATAGCTTTGAAGAATCCAAGTTAGTGCACCTACACAGCATCTGCTGGCATACTATAAATGCATCACGAAGGCAAATCAACAAATTGGCTCTTTCAAAGAGCATTCTAAAATTCAGCCTTATCTTCCTTGCAATAACTTTTAACTGTTATGTTGTGCGGCCCGTAATAAATGCATTACAATCCTGGTAGCTCTTGCCGAAGCACACTGTCAGCACTCGCCAGAATGTAAATCGCAGCGCGACAAACTAAATCACATTTGTCCGCCTCCCAAAGAAGTTCAAGCTAATAGTTCTTAGAGTGTAGAGCTGGCGCCATCCACGAGGCACACACATAACTATGCATCATATTCTGAAAACCCCCCATCATTTTTGCCACCGTCATAATACAACGCCCCAACACATGCTCATTCTGAACATGGTCAAGTAAAACGGTTGACTGGTTGTCGACGTGTTCACAGGTCAACCATAAAATCATTAAAAGTTTCTAAAAGCGAGTTATTGACAGAGCAGATTCACACCAGACAAATAACAACTTGACGACAATGGGCATAATTACACTAACGAATATAGCCAATACATGTCACAGGTCGATAATAGCACCCCAAAAAGGCTTAAGTTCTCAGACTTCCTTTAATATTCCGGATGGAACTGTTGCTGGACCTCGCTTCGCCTTTGAAAACCACTTTGGTATGTGTTTGCGAATGCTATGAGATAGACGCCTCGTGGTACGACCCACGTATCGTGCCCCACAGGAGCATGAGTTTCATCTTATCTCACCTTCTAGAGTGCAGTCATGCAGAGACGGAAAATGATTTTAGAGTCATTTACACTGTTCCTGAATGTTTCACGCGCGGATTCAGGATGCATCTTCTGTCTATTGCGAAAGCTATCTACATCCGCCACCTCAAGCCAGAATTGTGCGTACAAAAACTATTTGTACGTCCTTTGCTTCTACCGTGGCCTACAACTTCGGCTATGATTTCTCCTGTACATATTGCCACTCCCAATGACTCCGTGATTTATTGATTAGTACCCCTGAAATTAAACATTCTGTTCAATACGCAGCCCAATCCGGCACATTTAGCACTTTTTCCTCATCATGTAATGTTTGAGTCCGATGAGAATTGCCGAAAAGAATTTTTTACTCAGATTCTGACTCCCTTGATTCATTCTAATAAATGGGAATTTTTGGATTTCTGAGGACTAGCATTCTCCCTAATTCAGTCAAGCGAATAGGCCAAGCCTCACAGCCATACAAGAGTATTGCACGGCTGGAAGCACTGTACACCCTGCCCTTGAGCTTGAGACTGGCATCACGACGACGCCATAGGTGTCTCAGCTTGATGAATGCAAGGCGGGCCTTCGCAATCCGTTGTGTGACTTCATTTCTAACACCGCTACCAGTTTTGGTGCAACTCCCTAGATATGTAAAGCAAGGGACTTGCTCCAGAACATGTCCAGCAATGGTGAGCGCGGGTTCAGGCACCTATCAGTCCTGGAGCAGCGTTTTACATTTTTTCGGAGTAAAGCATAAGCCGTACTTAGACGCCTCCATCCCCAAGCGGTCCAAAGCGCTCTGGATGGATTGCGGGTCGTCCACCAGCAAGGCGATATCATCGGCGTAGTCCAAGTCCGTGACTCTGTCTTCAGGTAGGAGCTCAACACCGCAGTCCTGGACACCTTCCATTGCTCTGTGGAGAACACCTTCGATGGTGAAATTGAAGAGGAAAGGTGAAATATGATAACCTTGGCGAACACCGCTGGTCAAATCAAATGAAGAGAAGTGCGTGCAGTAAGCCCTGACTTTGCCCGACGTGTGAATGTAAAGTTCTTTCAGGATGGTCACAAACTTGTCGGGCACACCTTTCTTCAGTAAACAGTTCCACCTACTGAATCAAATGCCGCTCGGATGTCCAGAAACACTACGATTGTTTTCCGCCGGTGGATATGACGAGGTTCGAGAACTTGCAGAAGCGTGTAGATTTGGTCGATGCAGCCGGAGTCTGGATGAAACCTGGCTTGTTCTTCTCGGGTAAACTCCAATCTAGGCGTTGAAAGCCTGCTAAGTAGGACCGACAAGAAGATTTTGGATGCGACAGAGATTAAGGAGATTCCACGGTGGTTTCAGCAATCGGCGCGGGAGCCCTTCTTGTGAATCGGAACAATGAACGATTCTCCCCATGCTTTCGGAACCTTCTCCTCAGTCCAAACTTTTGTGAACCGTGATAGGATTTTGCTGACAAGTACACTCTCGCCAGCTTTGAATAGAGCCGGTGGTAGGTTGTCGGGTCCCGGTGTCTTGTGGCGTTTCAAAGATTGGATTGCATTTCGAATCTCTGCTTAATTTGGGGGCTGTGTAGACAGGCCAAACATCATACATTGGGGCTGGAGGTGTCACCTGGGGCTGTGCTGGGTGGTTGGATTGCAGAGCAAAATGCTCTGCCCAGCGACCCAATCGCATGTAAAGCTTGGTGATCTTCGTGCCGTCTGATTCGCAAATCGTCTGGCTGGTAACGTTGAAATTGCAACCAGTGGCCATGATAATGTAACATGAACGGCGAAGGTTGCCAGCCGATGCAGCGGCTTCCATCTCATCCGCTTGTTTTGAACACCAAGATTTAAAGCAAAGGCTTTCTTTCAACTGTTGCGTAATAGAACGGCAGTGTTCCTTGTACTCTGCACCAGCAGGCACCGCCCGTCTGCGATCCAGCAATTCTGAGGATCTTCCCGAGATCCAGCATTTGGGAGTGGAGCGAGCGAGGCCACAACTGGACAAACCGGCCGACAGCAAGGCTTGTTGCAGACTTGACCAGTGTTGATCAACATCCAGTGTGTGAAAGAAAGCGAGATTTTCACGTAATCTTTGTTGACACTCTTTCTTTATCATTGGGTCCTCCAACTTGTAGGTTTTCAGTCGGGTGTGTTTTGACCTAAGCGAACAACAGAAACGCATGCAAAGGGTCGCACACACCAGAGCATGATCAGTATCGACGCACGTTGACCAAAATGATCAGCAGTCGCGTACGCTGCCACGCCACCTGCGACTTATAGCTATGTGGCCAATCTGTGACCAGCGCTGGGTTGGTGATGGGGGGAGCCAAGTGGTGTGCTGGCGTCCAGGATGACGAAAGCTGGTGCTGGTGAGGAATAATTAAAGATCAGCACACAAACCAAGCAGTCTCTCTCCATTGTCTGAGCGAACATCATCATATCCATGCGGTCCCCCGAGTAGGCGCTCACATGGCAGCAGGCGACGGACACGCGCGTTGAGGTCACCTGCCAAAACAAGGATATCAGTTTTAGGAGCCCTTAGCAGCAGCTCATGAACCTTCTGGTAGAAGTGGTCCTTGACGGTGTCCGAGCTACAGTCAGTGCGCGCGTACGCATAGATCACGAAGAGAGCACGCTTTTCGACTCGACGTATACTAAATTTACAAGAGCCATGGAGCCTCATGGCACAAAGACGGCTATTGATCGGAATCCAATTAATCAAGGCAGTCTCGGCTCTAGCACTGAGGGCGATTCCAACAACAGCTTGCCCAGATGCAGCAAATTCGGCGTCACCAGAGAGGCGTAGATGGAAGCGGGTGCGTGGATGGAGAGGTGACACCAGCTAGTAGACGGAGTTAGCGTCCTGGAGTCGTATTTCAGTCTGGCAGCAGATCTCAATTCCAAGGGTCTCTGGCGTGCTTGCAAGTCCAGCTAGCTGACCGATCTGCAGTACTGTGCGTACGTTGAATGCTACAAGTTTGAACTGCGTTCCGGGTTGCAGGAGCGAAGATGGGCAACTTTGAGACCGGCAGCTCTCTGTTGAGTACTGTTTGTTTGAGTTGGCAGGTGTCACGGCAACAGGTACATCAGTGTAGGTTGGGGCTGATCGCTATAGAGTTATCAGGTAAAAATGGATGTGCATGGTACAAGGGAAGGGTAGGTAAAGTGGGGGCGTGTGTTGTGCGGTTGGCATAGTGACATGAGTGGATAGCATGGTAGCAGCAGGAGAGCGGGCGAATGGTTGTGGTTATAAGTCCATGGTTCGTCAGTAGGCGAAATACTATCCGGTTGCCCAGTCCGAAGTAGAGGTTTGTCTTAGGGGGCCCTAACCCGAGCCTTTGATCAAGGATCTAACCTATAAGGCAGCAGGGCGATATAAGGGTATCGCAACCCGTTGGGAGCCGGTGACCAAATGAGTGGTTCATACGCCTTTAGGACTTTATAGGACCAGGGGGCCCAACACATATTGAATTAAAATGCCACTCAGAGAGAGGCAAAAGACAGTGACTTTAGTGGCTAGTTACATCCGCCACATCACAGTGTTGTTAAACGGACATATGTGGCTTTTCATATGGAGAACGCTTGCCAGGCGAAAACCCACCACGTCCTGGAACACTGCCGCTGAACCATTCGCTGGAACGGGATTGTCCCGAACCACCCAGCTGTCACCATGTGGAGGTTGTTCGGCAAGCCAACCAAACATGTTTTACAGCACTGTAGCTATGTATGCTGGGTCACCAGCAATACGGAGCATAGGAAATCCACGCATCGACTTACAAATGTCTTTAACGTGCTTGTAAATATGTTTGCA
>CALYDF020005217.1:0-14597 GCA_944474145.2 Dicrocoelium dendriticum | reverse complement strand
TTAGTGCCTGCTTGTTTGCCTAGGTGATTTCGAGCATAAACTATGGATTTATAAATTTATTTACCTGAACCCGATCATACATTTTCCCACAATTTTGTAAAGTTTGGTTACTAGATTAGCACTAATTTCTAGGTATGCGGCTTTGCGTCGGGTAAATTTTGTTTTTCCAAAGTAGTTCATTTCGGTCCAATCGCTGTCCGCAGGCATTAACAAGTCTGGCAGAGCACAACATAGAGCTGCTCCGAGCGTCTTGGTCTGCTTAGTGGTACGCGTTCCTACCGGCTTTCGACTAAGACTTTCGCATGCCACCAGCATGCGCCACGAAGCCACGGGTGACAGCCACTGCACTGCATGACTTACGGTCGACTATGGTATAGCACACTCCTCTTTAACTGCTGTGCCAGTTCATATCTGTGCATTAGAAAGCAGAAAGCCCCAAGAGCTTGCATCTTCCGCATAGCGCCTTGCGCGGTACCGCACTTAGAAGCTATACGTCCGGACTTTGGAAAACTAATGAGTAATGGGCACTCTGCTATAATTCGGAATTAATTCAACACAGTCCACTTCCAGCAAGCAGGTCCGCGGCCGCCACCCATGGCTTGGTGGCACCTGCTACTGGCATCTATAAGTCACCTGGTTAATATGCAGCAGTTGTCCGAACTTAATACATTAATGACGGGGCCAAGAAGATCGCAGCAGCGCTGTCTAGCGCTTTTCCACGTGCGCCGAAACCTGCTGACAGCAAGTGGACTGTGCTGAAGTACCTCTGAAGCATACAGAAATCCACAGTAAGCATTAGAACTTCGTGTATTTGTGCTTTCAATCAAGCACTTTCTCATTGTCAACAACAAAAGGGGTTCGCTAGATTGTTTGAGCTGTCAAGCAGTATTATATTTGACAATGACCCGAGTGTGGATCCTACAAGGCACACGTATACGAGCGTAACTCCAAGCACTCTGTACCACAAGTTGACCGCTTTGAACTACAAAATTTGTATCACCTATTAACAGCAGAGATGTTTTCATAAAATGTTAACTGACCAAACACGCAACCTATCCCCAACCCAGGCGGTAGAAAACAGTTCTGGTGGTAAACAGGCTAGGTCAACGAAATTAGGTACCAAAGACACATGAAGAAACACTGCGCATGTGCAAGTGGCAGTGCATGTGATATGAGCAAGATTCTGCTTTGTTAAGGCTGGCACGCTGGATTAGGATAAAACACATTGAGATGTTTACGTTGCTAACCTGTATCTACCTAATCTTCAGGGTTCCTCTGCGTCAGTATGGTACAGCAAGTTGTCAGGATCGATGTGCTTTAAAAGTAAACTAAACGGTTCTTAGGCGGAAGGAGTATATTTTCACAACGTAGCCAGAGCACGCAGCTTAAATGCAAAATTAGATGAAAGGTTAATATTTGCTCTAACTAGACTCAGCAGCAAAGCAATCCCCGAATAGGGGCGAGTTGCATGATCACATTTGCATCCTTTACAAATAATTGATAGGAAAAGTCGGGACGGAACTTCGCGCATTTCATGCATATAGATAAGTTGACGGTTACTCGTTGGTACGAAGCAAGTGTAGCGCTGATGGAGATAAAATCAAGGAGGCAAACAATGGATACAACAGCCAAACGTTGACCGGCTTCCGCTGTATTGTAATCAGTGGATTTGTGTGCAGCTGAACCATAATAATAGCTTAAAAGGAAGTTTTCCAAAGTAAAAGTTAAAAGGTTTTGTTGGTTTGTACTGAAAAGGGCTTTCCGTAGTCATGGTTTAAGGCAGGCGGCAGGGAAAGTGCTTCGGCGTGTTTTTACAGCCTTGGTAACGGCAAAGCGGATCAGCGTGGATGCGTGTGAAGTGTGAACAGGCAGGGTTAGTACCTGCGATTGTCTCTGATAAAGAATTTAAGTTTCTCAAAGACCCAATGAAGGATGAATAGAGAAAAGCCCCATGACCTTGACCCTGCCGCAGTCTTATGATATTTTACTTGCTACGCTTTGAGCTTTTTAAATCAAATATAAAGCAAAATGGTATTCCTAGAACACAAAGTATGGAGCTGTGCTATTTTGTAATGACTAACAAAAATTGAATGGAAGATAAACCCGCCCGTCCTTTATTTTGCTTTCAATTTATTCAGACTTTTAAAGGCGGTTGGTGTCTTTATGGTATATTTTATCGCGAGTTTCACTCATTATTTAACGTTAAACTTACAGGTTTCCTGCTGTTAGCTTTTCTTTTCCATTACCGCTTCTTTTGGACATGCTCAGTGGACGTCGTCTTAACGTCTCTATCAAGGGTGTGAGATCAGTAGGGCATACTCCGACGAAATCCAAACCTAGCAGCAGGAACATATCTGGCCCAACTATACCATGCACTGTTAACTTAACGGACCTCTTTTCTTTGAGTTCCCAAATGGCCGATCTTCAAAAGGACGTGGTGAAGCTCAAAATGGTCCTTAACACGATAGCACCTTTTAATGATATACTGGCAGCCATAGCTACTATTTTACACCCCAATAACTCTATGAAAGCTAAGCAGGCGGAGTTAACTGAACAGTTCACTAACACGGTTTGCACCAAGGCGATGGATCGGCTAAAATATCTTAAAGCGGTAGTGCTTTATAAGTTTCCAAACAGCCTGAATCTGCAGGCCGTTCGTAAAATACTAATAAAAGTGTGTGGCTTGAAACACAATCTACTTAGCTGCACAAGGCTGAGAAAAAGGGTTATGAAAAACCAATGCCCCCTCTTGGTCAAGTTCTATAATGAGAGCTCGGCGCTCAAGTTTCTCTCCCATCAAAGGGAAGATAGAACCCCCACGACGTTCCTTGACTTAAAGTTAGTACCAGCAAGAACGGCTTTGCAATACCTTTACGATAGTCTAAGAGAGGGTTCCGCACATAGCTGATGTGTTCAGGCGAGTTGTGACCACGGTCGAACGCCAGTGAACCTAAATGGCTCAGATACTGTCGATCGTGACTTTTCGTCTGATATGGATACTGGATCGCTTGATTGCTTGGAAGAACCTGCAAACCCTGGAATTAATAATATCCATAATGCCACACCATACATAGATAAAAGCAACCAAACCAAGCACAATATAGGAAAGCACTCAGGTATTACCACGTGCGCAGCTACTGCTACAAGTCGAGCAGTTAAACCGGAAGGGCCGATGATTGACGAACCTCTAAGGCAACATTTAAACAACGCAGTTAGGTGAGACAAGTTAGAAAAATGCTACGACGAACGATGCGAGCCCAGCATAACCAACACTCAGAACAAAGCCACCAAAACCTCGAGCCAAAAGTCCCCCTATATGGACCATCGAGTTCACCTAATCCGCTGGGTTCAACGCCACCAACTTTGAAAATAGGCAAAGCGGAGACCCTAACGCCAAATAATGTTGCGTGCGTGAATGGATTGTGCAGCGCACTCGTGTTCAATGTTCCAGACTATATATCGGTGGACGCAGTTAGGCTGCAATCATTGCGGTTAATGGCATTGCAGGGAATGCACCGCAGGTTCATAGACTGACGAAGCGTGTAACCCAGTTTCTGGCTGCCGTCAGACTGAAAGCATAGCTAGCCGTGAACAACTTCGCGGTTCAACAATGCTAAGCCAGCCTATGTTCGGCCGCTGAAACGAAGCTTAAGTTGGGCTGCGACGAAGCCTAAGATCAACACATGCTTTAGGCAACGCAAGCCAAGCGCATCCAGCAAGAAACCACAGGCGACATCTAACCGTTTAGACAGCATTGTGTCTAACACTACGAGTGCTCCTAGTGCCAAACGGGCTTGCAGAGGAAACACGACAGGGCAATCACCTATGATGGCTATGTCGCCCACACCCGCCTTAAATATATCAAGATCCGTAGACATGCAGTCGCCGTAGCCGGCTTTAGACAATGTAGAGTTCAGCGTACTTGCATTTAGTGTTCCGGATGGCATATCGAGGGACGAGCTTAAGAGCACGATCCTTAAAGTTAACGGTAGCGCGGAAAATTCGATTCAAGTTGAGAGGATGGCCAAAAGGATCAGTAAATTCTCAGCCCCAAACAAACGGAGAACAGATGATAGTAGAATCTTGCGCACCATAATATTGAATTGTGAACAACTCCGCAATGACACCAAGTTAATGCAACTGTATTTCGGCCCACCAAGACGGAAACTACCGAACCATGCCCCATGTACTTGTGAGACGGCACCGCATACCACCACCGCAACCAATTCACCTACGGCGAGCACTACATTTGGTAAGCTACACAGCTCCGCTCAACATCATGCGCATCCAGGTTGTTGTGCACCTGCTACATCCCTCAGCCTTTTGCCGCCAGTCCAGGTACAAAGGCCAAGTAGTCCACTGCTTCCTTCCCCGCCACCTGCGCATCTTTTTAGACCAGGTGGGGATGAGACGCGACGGTTTCATCCCGGCACTAAACTCTTCGTTACCCAACAACCAACTGCAACGTCATCCCACTCACTTCCTACAACTACTGCAGAGAGCGAAGTAACCATCAACGGCTTCATCACCTCATCCGTAAATCTAGTAGATCCCAAGTGTTCTTTCTCACTTCCACTTATAAATGCTATGTCCGTAAACAATGAAATGCATATTTTGCGTCCCCTGTCTATCCTCGCAGGCCTTGGTGCAATATTTGTCAAGCAAACATGGCTTTCCCTTACGCTTAAGAGGAGGTCTACTCACTTCCCGACTATCAGTTGTTTATGCAATCTCGTGTGTATAAACGAGGGGACTGGTGCGCTATTTATTTTAAAAATACTAACCCAGCAAATACATCCGAAATCATGAAGGCGGTTGAGGCGATGGATTCAGTATGGATAACGGCTGATATCCTGGGCTCGCCGGTATTATTTGGGTGTGTTTATAGTCCACCTGATACCTCAGTTAAGGGTGACAACACACTTATGGATACTATTGCGCAAGCATCAAATTTCTTCTGCGAATAAAAGCTGGTTGCAGGAGGTTTCAACCTTCCCGAGTTAAGCTTGTTCTCACCTGCTGCAACGACGAAATATGCTGGCCTACTAGCATGTATCACTTTTGGTGGCTGAACGCAACCTCTATCTGCTCCAACCAGGGCGGAACATATACTTGACCTAATCTTTACTCTAGGCCTCCCACCAAAGCGAGTGGCAGTCGGCCGGGAGTTTCCGAGTAGTGATCATAGATTAGTGCATTGCTCGGTTTACTTAAAGAAACATAATGTCTACCCCACAGAAACAGACCCAGTCGAAGTATACCGTCCGATGCAACTCGTCAACTGGACAACCATCGCTGTACTCGTCCGATCAAGAAATTGGGATGAATTATTTGTCTGATTCTGTGGATCGCTCGGCTGAGCTGTTCTATGAGGAACTACTTCATTGTCTCGAGTCTCTAGCTCCCATGTCACATTTAACAAGGCAAGCATATAAAAGTGTGATCCAAACCAGAATGCATAACAGAATGCGTCAGTTTAGACGATTTCATAACGAAACCGTCATATTTGCCTAGATCATGAGAGCGAAGGAGATTGCATACCAGCTTTCTTCCAGATCTAAGCAGCAGCAAACCAATCAAGAAATGACCGCACTAAATAGCGGCAACAAAGCTAAGAATCTCAGCTGGCTGCTGCGCTCTGGGACCCCTAACCATGGACGATAAATCTCTACCTTAAAGCTTTGTCCTAGCGACACTTCTAGTGACGCAAGAATTTTATGTGAAGCCTTCAGCTCACATTTTAAAGAAGCGCAGTGTTTAGCAATAGGGTCAACCTTTCAGGCCCTGGAGTACTCGTTAGCCAGTCCCTGTCCTCTATACAGTTCGATATAAATATTGTCCGTTATGCGATTTCAACTACCAAGTCATGTTGGAACCCTGGTCCAGACGGAATGCCGCTCAGTTTAGTTCATAATGGTGATGAAAATATCCATATGCTTCTTTTGAAACTCTTTACGTTATCAATGCATAAAGGTCAGTGCCGGACCGCTTGGAAACATTCCACCATTAAGCCAAGGCATAAAGTTGGAAGCCTATAGGAAGTTGGTAACTATCGCCCCATTAACCACACTTCTATTATTGCGCGCGTGGTGCAGAAGTTAAGTAAACAGCCCTCATGACTCACCTTTATGCAGGCGGGCACATAAATGAATCTCAGCACTGCTTTCTAAATGCTCGCTCTCGTTCAACCTGTCAGCTGGACTTCCTTAATTTAGTCACCGAGACCATTGACTCTAATCTTTCAGGTGTCATTCTTTACCATGATTTGCAGAAATCGTTTGACAGGGTACCTCACATGAGCCTGATGCATAAGGTAAGGGCTTACGGGGTAGACAGTCCTCTATTAGACTGGTTGGGTTCCTATCTAATAAGGCGTACGCAGGCGGTTATGGTTGAGCAAATTATATCCACCCAGACCGCCGTCCCCCGTGGCGTGGTGCAAAGGAGCGCTCCTGTTCTTACCCTAGTTTATGTCAGTGACCTCTGTAGGACTTTGCAACACGAACGCTCCTTTATCATTGCCGACGACGTGAAAGTGGTCTACGTCTTTCCCCCTGTTAATGAATTATCCGCAATTAATAGTATCCGTGGGGATCTTAAATCACTTGAAAAGTGGTGTGAGCACTGGCAAATCACCTTCTCTGCTCAAAAATCTAATGTCATGACTCACAACTTTTTTATACCTGCTGGGTACCCAACAATAAACGGCATCGCTATCAAACAGAATGCCTTGACAACATATCTGGGCTTGCGCTACTCCATGAGCCTGAAGTTTGCGGAGCAAGTTCATAATCAAGTGGCAAGGGCAAGGGGATTAGGGTTCCACATACGCCGTTACATATAAACCGCCAATGCAAGGCTAGAACTTTATTTGAGCAATGTCAGGCCACATCTGGAATATTGCTCTTTTCTATGCAGCAACCTGCAAAAGTCGGACCATACTCTGCTTGAAAAAGCTCAGCAACGCTTTAGGAAGAATTGCATCCATCGAAGCAAGCGCTGAGTTACCGACAAATTTGCGAGCACCTTAACATTCAGCAGCTTAACAGCCACTATAGCAGGCGCTTTATGCTTAACCTGTGCTTCTAACATAAGCTAGTTCGTAGAAAGCTGCACAGTAATGTCACTTGTCTTAAGTTAAAGAATCGCAATTCCGAAACAAGGGCCATTTCATTACCCCGCTAAAAGCAAAGAAGAGACTGCGATCTCCTTGCTTCTTAGTTGTCTATATGAACATATGGAACAGCTTGCTCGCTAGAATAAGAGAAATCCAAAACGCGCAGGTATACAGGAAGGAGATACAAAGCTTTCTATGTTTTGGCAAAGTAAAAAGCATCTTCCATATCTGCGATTCGAAAAACCACTTCCTCAAATCTGGCCCTGACGTAGCTTGAGAACGCCCACGACGTAGTGTATGATATCAAAGCACCTTGAGCTCACAACTCATCCATATTCATTGTCGTTAACATCTCATCACCTAAGAGACCTTACCGGTATCTGTCGCGTACATTTTTTATGGTTTAGGAATATCAAACCGGGCCAAGATGATTTTAATCTTAAACGCTCTCTTCCTGACCTACTTGAGTTCTCCTACGGACAATTCCGCATTATGACTGCACTATGGGAAGAGCAGACGCCAGCACAAAAGCATCCGGTAAGGGATAATAAGGGATAACATCCAAGAATTGTCCCCATCAGTTACCCTTGTTCTTTTAACTTATCCATTACAGCAACCACAAGACCCAGAAGGTCTCAGTCGGATCAGTCGCAGGCACCGTACAGGTGCTAACATTTGAATTCTGAATGTGAGGTACTTAGCCACTACTGATTAGTTCCTGACGTGCTTCGGCTCTCTCCCTGACACGTTGTTCCTAAGGCTGAATGGACCAATTGGTAGCCACAACCCTCCAGCTTCACTCTTTCTTTGGTCACTTCGTCAATGTTTAAACTTTTAACAAACGGCACAGCCTAGCCTACTGACTGACAGGTTTGCCTACCCGTAGTTATTCCTAATATAGGGTATTGCGGGGCAATGACGAAGCCATCGTGCAGGCAAATTCCAATCCTTACACCTTATCTACATTCCTTGTCTTCAGCTTTACATTCATCACTTTCCAACTTCTTGACCACTGGGTCGGTGGGACAAATATTAGGCATATAAGCTATAAGGTACTCCTAGTAAAGGCATCCTACCAGACCTAAGCCTTGGATAAGAGATTGAAAGCGTTTGCTGCCGCTGCTACACCCAAGCTTAGCATTAGAACTGTCCAACACCGTCTAAATGCCGGCTTTAGATGAATAATCATGTGTCTTCGTAGATGCCGGTTGATAGATGTCCCTTATTGACGCTTTTTCATTAAGCTTGAGCACTAGATACTATACTCCGCCGTTTCCAATCACTATCAGTATGTAAACAGCAACATAATATATGTATCTTTCATACTGTTGACAAAGAGAGCACATTAAAAGTTCCAGGCCCAAGCATCAGACCTTTTGCTCTCCACTTATCCTCTCTTGGCCCCATATACTTAGCTTTAGCTGGTATACATATGCCTTTCACTATTGGCAACACTAGTAGACAGGCATAATGGAAACCAGATCCTCTTCTTTACTGCTTTTGCTAAAAAACAATCGCATTTCCAGATTCCATTTCGCTGGCACGAAAGCCAACCAACGACAGAGCGGTCCCTGTCACACTGGCTGGCTGGACCACCAGGAACTTTCCATCACCACTTTTCGTACCTTGGCCGCCCGTGTGTTATTTATTATTAGCTGGCTCCAGAGCCTACCAAGCGTTATGCGTAATGGCGGGTGAACGACCAGCTCCCACTGGTTTGTGTTAGAATTCTACTGATTTTCCTCATCACTCTTTGCATAAACTGCTAGAACAGCTCTTGCCAGGCAAACCACAAATGGATTAGTCGCTGTGACAGTATAGTACTAGTTAACTTTGCCACCTGTATGAACACCGCTGGCACTTGATTCGGAACTTAAAATTGAGGGAAAATAACTCGAAATTCAGCAACGAGCTGCCCAATTGTGTGCACCAACACATGCGTCATAACAATCCCATGTTCAAGCAAGCCCAATCCCCAGAAGTAGAGTTGGTAAGGCCCTACCACCGCAGATCAAAATGGATTTCACGCCCCAAAGCAATTTGCTAAATTTTACTAAATTTTCTCATACTTATTTGTTTATCATTAATGACAGTCTCCTCTAGCTTACTGAGGTTGGAGACATAGCTTCATGCCGAGTACCGCGTGGAACCTGCCGCATGGCAACCTAGTGGGTGGCTCTACGAACGACCATTATGCCTTGAGGTTTATTTGTTTGACAACAGAACCCCATTTGAGTGGCAGTTCATAAAAACCGTATCTCAAGCATACCGCCGCTAAACATGCTTACTAAGTTAGCATGACGTAAAACAGACAATGGTAAGTCATTGTCGTACCGTAGTATGCAAGCACACAGTACTACGTTTTCACCATGTATACACATGTCTTCCCATGACCCCTCGCAGGTGCCTGTACGAAACGCCCACAATGGCAATGTTCACTAGGTACGTTCAGCATTTATTTCCTACCCATATTGCCACTGCATGGAACATAGCCCGGACCTCGGTGATCCACTGTGTTGACGCGACAAACCAATACTCTCCTCAACATCATCGTGAGCACACTGGATGAGCCTGGGCAACACACGCTTGATACCATTCACACCTACCCTGGTATTATCCCGACTATCCATTGCTGTCAGACATTAAGTGGAGCCGGCTAGGTCTTTCATTTACTAGCTGCCAGCTTACTTGAGTAATCGGTCAGCTCAATGCACATAGTAGCATTGCCGTGACATCTTATGTGGAGCCAGAAACATCTAATACTTAAGAGCGGCCACCTTATGTGAGTAGTCTGTTAACTCCATTGCACATTGCAGTATTGTTGTGAGACATTACCTGGAGCAGGCAACATATTTTAACTACTAGCCACCAAATTATTTTAGTAGTCCGGCTTATGTAGAACGTATACTGAACCACATAATCGCCTTGTTATCGCTTTGTCGTCCGACAATAACGATACAAAAGCCTTGGCTAATACGCATACCTATTTACAGCCTACCGCTTATTTAGCTACTGAATTAATCTTAAAAGCTCACTCACCCTACTTAAAAGGCTACATGTAAACACCGTTAGTGACGGCATAACATTTCACTTGGCGAAGTAAGAAATACACGGAATTTTTAATTCCGTCTTTTCATTGCCTACCCATGTACTTTTGACGTCGCCTCATGCTACTGCAATAGCACAGCCGATTCTAGTGCATAAAAATTCCTTGTAAATTTCCTCACCATTGCGGCAACCATTACTGCTCGATAAACTAGTACCGATGGCAGCATACACCTTTCTTACTAACGTTCATTATTTGTCCTTCCATAACCACTCACTAAAACCAAAGCTTATGCCGTTGCAAAAACACAAGGTAGTTTCAGTTAAGCATTATTTTTCCTACATTACTCACACGATGGCATGGCAGTTGTTTACCTATGCAAAGGTTTGACAATGATGTACCCAAGTTCAGCGGCCAGTAACTCAATTTCGCGCGTCATATTGATTCAACCTTTCCACCGAAACCGGAAGCCGAATCGAAACCCGAAAAGTCTCTTATGGGATGTTGGCCAGTTAAAACAAACTGTACAATCATAGTGGAAATGAGAATAGGAGAGTGCAATTTGGAAGAGCGATATATACAATGGCTGCAGAGCAGTATCCTCTATGGATCTGAACAATTTTGATCTATTCATTATCACTTACGGAACGTCTCATGAGAAACAATTTCATCATCCTGCAATCGTTCAACTTACTTGCCGTTCCATGGCGGCATACGCCGTCCACCTTGCCACTGGATTATTGCTTCCTGGTTTCAGAATCCTCATCTAAGTAGCGTCATTATATAATGGATACTTACTCACCTCGGTAACGTGATATGCATATTTTATACCTTTTGGATGTAGTCTGTAGTCTATACTACTGTGCCCGGTCTTACCTGATTCAATGATCACGGCAAGCTCCTCGACCGTTCAAAACATGCTGTACAATTGGTCTGCGGATAACCAACCCCGTTGCGTTCCATTCCGGTCGTAAAGATTTATTCTGACTTTACTAAATAAGGGATACGAGGTCCTAAAAATGTTTAGGTTGTTGTAAGGCTATCACTTTTCGCTCGATGGCTGTTCAGTTTTCTTTTTGCCCAAGATGGCTGCACATTGCATGTTGTAACGTCGGTCCATATCTATACGATCCACTGCAAAGGATCAGTTTTTCGGTCATCTTTATTTGTGACCCTTGTCAAGCTAGGCTGAGTGTCAAACGTGTGCAGTTTATGTCTCTTATGCCAGCATACTGTGTAAAAGAAAAAGGAGGCTCCGCTGCCCCTATTTTGCCTTCATCTGTCTCTGGCCGGGCTACTTCCCTTGGAAAGCAAAATCTTGTTTTACAGTTTCATGCAAGGAAAGGACTTATGTAGTGGTAGCAGACAGCAGTTTAACTCAGGTACCCATACTCCCAGCGACTCCGCTAAATAATCTGAAGTCAAAGGATGCAAAATCTAGGTCTAATCCGAACTCTTCGCGGCCACCGTTGAAATATGCTATCGCTAATGTGATTCAGTTGGATAATATGATCAGGGCAAATCCTTACCCGCAAAAACCGTATAAACGTGAAAAAGCCGATTTCCCAAGAGTGAACGATGTCTCCTCATCGTAAACGCCCCTGCGTCTGATAAGGCTATTGAAGGACAAAGCTTTTCTGAGGCGGATGGTTTCGTTACTGTTCGATGCTGGTGAAAGGGGCATAAAATGCCTTTCCGCTTTCCGCTTCTGCAGGAACAGGAGCACTCCTCGAAAGTTCGCCCCTAAAGGCGGGCTGTCAAGCCGAATGGGAATGCCGCCATATATTCCAGAGAACCGCACGTTTAAAAAGAGAAGCATTCTGTGTTGAAAGACCTCTTCCCGGAAGATCGCGTTAAATGAAGCAAACCGTTGTTGGACTGGGAATCCGACGGGCATCTGGTGAAAGCGACCATCAAATTGTGAATGTTTCAGTAGTAAAAAGAATCCCGAGACTTCGGTGTGAACCAACCTTCGTACTTCTGGTGCACTGAGAGTCAGGAGTGCACTGCGTGTGATCTCGGCGAGCTCGTGCAGTTTGAGAAACAACTTGGATGATATGCCACTCATTAACTCGGAGCACGAACCCGAGCTGATGGCTTTTACGGGGACTCGGCCATCCTCGGACATTTCAGACTCGGAGATATGTATTTCAGGGTATCATCTATCCCGTGCGGATCGTCTAGGTGGGAGATCTAGGGGCGGTGTTGCTCGTTACTGGAATTTAGACCTTAAACTTTACGCAGTGAAAGCTAGGTTTGATCTGGATGGGGGATCGGAAATTCTTTGGCGTATGGTTCACGTTGGGCTCAGACCTCTAATAGTCGGCGTTAACTACAGCTCCGCCTTGAAGTCAGGATCCCACCGGCCAGCCTCGTTGGGGACACACGGGAGAGGCAAAGGTTGCTTGCTTTTGGGTGACTGCTATGCTCCGGCTGTAGACTGGGATGCCCGTAATTGTAATTTAGCTTCAGATTCCTTTGCTAGACGGTTATTAGAAATAGTCCCCGAATATGCTAACGCAACCTGTTTTACCCCGTACTGGCTTTTCCACGCCATATGCTACACATTATTGACCTTGTACTCACATTTGGCTCACCAGATTTTTCCGCTGTAGCCATTCTTCAGCCACTTAGCAATAGTGATCACTGTGTAGTCTCCAAATTGTGAGCCCGACAGTTAGCTATCGATGTCCTGGGAGTGCAACACAAACACTTCTGGCGCGCTGACCCCTCCGATTAAAATTGGCTGCTAGCCTCATGGACTAGAACTTCCCTCATCAGCATGATCTCGACGCTGCTTGCAACCTTTTGTGCTCCACGCTGATGTTTTTCATTAAGCGGGTTGGTCCAATGGTTGCAACACAATCTTTCTCCATAGTGCCCACATAGATAGATTGGGAAACCAACTGGCTCATGCTGAGAAGGCGAAAATTTGGAGCCGGTTCAATTTCACCCAGACGGCTCAAGATTATGCTCATTAGAAAAGGTTAGACATTTATGCGCCCTGCGAAAGCGCGAAAGGCGAACATTATATGAGCAGCATCTGGACGAGCAATCTGCGATTAATCCGAAAAAGCTTTGCGTCTACCTTAAAAGGAGCCACAAAGCTAGCAACGGTGCACCAGCGCTGTATTTAACCAAAGAGGACACAGTGTTTCATGATGACCTGGCAAAAGCTTGGCTACTAGCTTCGTAATTTTCCTCTGTGTATACGATGGTGGCACCGTTAGTTGTTGGGGATTCTCCCTGTCACCCCTTTCCATTATAGCATGTCGAAATTAGCACTGACAGAGTACTGGAACTGCTTCTCGACTTGAACTCAAATTCTTCCCCGGGTCCCGATGGCTTACGTCCCCTGTTCTTTAGAGAGGTGGTGTTCAATGCCGCACCAATGTGTCAAGTATTTTGAAGCTCATTTGTAGCAGGTAGTCTCCCAACTAAATGGAAGGCAAATGTTGTGAAACCGATGTACAAAGCTGGGAATCACCAAGGTCAAGTGCATTACGAATCGATTTGCCTGTCATGCATCCTCTGCAAAACCATGGAAAAGATTTTGAAACAAGTCTTGCATCTTCCTTTTGAGAAATTTGACGTCATCTCTCCTGCTCAGCACGGATTTCGATGGGCACC
The DNA here is from genome assembly GCA_944474145.2 of Dicrocoelium dendriticum. NCBI lineage: Eukaryota > Metazoa > Platyhelminthes > Trematoda > Plagiorchiida > Dicrocoeliidae > Dicrocoelium > Dicrocoelium dendriticum. The sequence goes on along the minus strand of CALYDF020005217.1, from coordinate 804 downwards.
CTCTTCCATTACCAGGCTGCTTGTTGCCCGGAGAAACGTGGGCGCAGTCAGTGGATGCTGGTCATCGCATCGATAAGGTTTTATAGATTTTAGGAAAGCGGTTGATAGGGTTCCAAACATCCGTCTTCTTCTCAAGCTTTGGCGAATTGACATCGCAGGTAATTTCTTGCTTGGGTCGCTGATTTCATAGAGGACCGTAGTATGGGGGTGAAGATTAACGAAGTTGACTCTGGTCCTGTTCTTATGCCCAGCGGGGTTCCACAAGGCTCCGTTCTTGTTCCCGAACTAATAGAAGTGTTTAGCAACGATCTTCCAGAGGTACTCCAAATCGCCCGCTTCGTCTATGCGGATAAGCTTAAACTGCGGTCAGAAGTATCCAGGGTAGCAGAGGCTGACAGGTTAGAGCGGACGCTCGACCTGCTGCACAAAGGGTTGGTCAAGTGGCAAATGTTTATCAATCGTGATAAATGCTATGTTCTCCCGATCCGTGATCAAGATCATCATCATCATACACGTTAGCTGGAGGTGGTGAGACACCTCCAGCTATTGTACCGCCATACATAAAGGAAATGCATACATAAACACAATACATAAAGGAAAAGATAATACGACAGTTGCATGCCAGCTGAGCTACCAGCAACGGATAGGCATCGTTCCGGTAATCTACCAGCCGGCTACTAGGCAAAAAATAAAAATTATTACGTTTTACCGTACGAAATGGGATCTTAAATAAATAAATAAATAAATAAATAAATAGTATATTCTCTGTAAAACGAGACACACCTCTAAAAGGCATGATCAAAT
>CALYDF020005216.1:0-14605 GCA_944474145.2 Dicrocoelium dendriticum | reverse complement strand
GGGAGTTGTCCACTTCGTCGCCAACGGAAGTGTTAACTGAAGTAGCCTTAGCTCATCATAATTAATTGAGTTTGGGTGGAGGACATTGCGAAACAAAGTAATCTGTTTTGGCTTGGATACTTTTGTTTAGCATATGGATCCCCAGTGCTTTAACTCGTTCGGCGTTTCGTCTTTGACAACGTTTGATTTTGACCCTGGCACTATGGTACAGGGAGCTTTGCGTACTTGTAGTGTTCGTACTTTGAGATAAGCGTGTCCCTCCTTTTACTGGTTGCGCGCATGACGGCCTTCTCGGAGGTTCTCGGTATTTGCCATATTTTCAACAATGTAATATTTGCAGACATGTCCCTAACTTCGCATTAGGTCTGCATACTGTGAGGAGGGATGCGCACATTGTCTGACCATCAGCAATTTTGGATAAAATCAAATGTAACAGAGTATCATGTGACAGACAGGGCACCCGGAGTGACCAAGCTGAAAAAGTTGGGTTTGACGGAATTAGCAGACACTTGTTGTCTGTCCTTTTGCTAGTTATCCTGTTCAAGGTTGTTGGTTCTGCGCGGATTACACCACGCCGGTGTTAGCTATTCGGTTCTGAGCTTGAGCACCCCTTTAGGCAACAGGAATCGCATCCTGCTGAAGTTGGTTCTTACGCTAAAGTTGTATCCACCGTACCCCACGGTGAACTTGCTGTCATTTTGCCACTTTCTGTATCGGTATGACGATAGACCTAACGAATGAGTTGTTGTACACTCTGTACAGAACCAAATAAAGTATAGTGTGAAGTGGGGTTTATTCGTTATCGCCACACTTAAATTTACACACATGGGTTGAAGCTCCTTACTGCGGTAACTATGTGTCCTTTCAGTTTGAATGGTTTTGAAGCATGATATTGAATTGTCACTTATTTTTGTGCGCGGTTGGGTGGACCATAAACATGTTGTCTTTCACGTTGTGTTGCCTACCCTGGCCGAGGCGTCAGTCACGTGAGTAACTTGCGACCGCTGAGCGTGTTGGGACAAGTACATGATATCCGTTAACTTTTTCCAACCGGTGGGAGCAGGTTTGCATAACGAATCCGATGGATGACAAATCGTGACTTTTCTGGGTTAGATAGTAGCCTGTGGACTATGCAACAGGCAGTGATTTGGTTAGATGAAAGTTAAGCACTAACGAGCGTGGTACTATTCACGCTAGTCCGGCGAGCGTTAGAATGATGACTGGTAGATGTGCTGCGGCAAACATACGGAGTGTCCGATTATTTTGCCAAAAGAAACACTGGTTAGCGCTAAAAACATTACATCACATGAGAGTAAACTTGATGGTACTCACTGGAAACTCGTTTTGATGAGCGCCTGGGTTGCGGTGAAACCCAGTTGAACTTATAATAACGGATGCAACGACGCTGTGTGGTGGACAATCCTACTGTGGTAGATCCCATAGCTGGATTTGGTAACGCCGCGTTTTGTAAGTTTAAGCACAGTAAGTTATGTCAAAGATTGTGAGTGGCAGATCAAAAAGAGAGGATCCTTTCTACAGTCCAACCACGCGGCAAATGGCACACAAACTACTCCGTGGCGCACACAAACCAACCTGGGACACAAACCAAACATGTAAATACCTGCTACCGAGGCGGTCTAAGTGCTGGCCCACTTACCAGTAACCTCATCAAACAATAAATAAAAAGCTATAATGAAGTTAGGGATAACTGTAATCAAGCTCTCAATTCAGCTGGTCTCCAATACGAGAAGTGTTTTTTTGACGTAGCCGAACAAATCCAAAGGAACAGTTTTATTACATAAAGCTTCGCAGCACTTTAACCTTATCTATGCCAGCGTTACTACGTGCGGAGGGACCAGTGTGCTGCCAACTTTGGTAAAGCTTGCATACTTATTGATGAGTATACTGAAGTCTTTGCATGTGAGACCACTCTAGTACCGATTGAGCCGGTCACAATAGTTCCGGAGGACTCCCGTATAGCGTAAATTGACATAACCGGGAATCAAGTCTTCCAGCCATTCTGTGCTAAATTCATCTAGAGCCTCTGGTCCGGATATAGTTCATCTGTAGCTGCTGCATGAATGGGCAGCTGAACTGTGGTGTCCGCTTACATGCCTGATTACAATATTGCTCAACTGCTGTGCCTTACCCTCGGAATGGAAGCGTGAAATTATTTTTCCGGTGTTTAAGGCAGCGGCAGCACCCTGCCCGCTAACTATCAGCCTGCTAGCTTGAGAAGCGTAGTTAAACATCTGTTTGAAAAAGTTCTATGTTCTTTACTTAGCCCCCTGAATAAAAGTATCATCGGTGCTGCCCAACCCAGAGCCCGTAAGAAATTTTCGTTTCCTACAAATCTACTTGTATCGTGTGGAAACTGGGCTGACGCAATAGACACCGACCGCGCTACTGACGTGCTTTCAGTCGTTGTGGAAAGCTTTTGATATTGTTTTAATGTACAATTCACATTTAATTGCACGTCCCATGGAATAGCAGACGGCGCCCTTAAGTGCGTGTAACTTCTCTATAGTGGAACAAAGAGCGAGTGGAGTGAAGCCCAGCCATTGGTTAAGTCAAGCTGTAGCCAGTGCCATTCCATAGAGCCTGGTTTTACCGCCATTACTTTTATCAGGTTATAAAAGTTATCTACGCCAGGAGCTTAACATACTGTCGCCATTGTCTGATAAGGTACACAAGAGCTGGAATAGGTTAGATATCCATTGGTATCGAATGCAATTCGGAGAACAACAGATGGACGTTGGAAATGGTCTGTCTGATGATTGATGCCAATAAATTTGTTATGATATTCGTTCCTCTGCATTGAGGTTGTTGCGCTCCTAGAACTAATCCGTTAGTCGCGGCAAAAGCTGTGTTGTCGTTCAGCAGATTGACATAGACGCCGTTCACACCTCGGTCCTTCTTACCGGGGAGGCATGAAACAGAACTCCATGTAGAATAACGACATAAGCTAACTATGGGACGCAGCGTTTTAGCCTCGTTATTTGTTCTAGGTACTTCTTGCTTCATGAACAGCATTTGTCACCTTGCTGTACTCAGGCTACTAGCCCCAAGTTGCGGTTCCTTCACTTAGCTTGTTGGCCATGACTTTTATCTCTATTGACGCACCACCTACCTAGGCTGCTCTACCCACTAACCTCTGCAACCGTAGCTATGCAGTTTTGAGATCTATTTGAAAAATAGCGCACATAAATCCATCATGTCATGTAGCCATCGTTAAGCATTTCTAGTAATTTTGCTTTTAAGCACAACTACGATGCACTTATTGTCTTCAGCTCGCGTTCCCTCAATCTCTTAATCGCTGGCGCGTTCTGCTACACAGCTACTTAGGCTTTAACACATAAAGCATTCAGCAACCAACTAACTTACTTGTGACACTAGAACCCCAACATCGAATGGTTTAATTGAAGTGCCTTACTTCTACAAATGCAGGGTCTTAGGGTTGCATGCTGCGCAGCTCAACCTTCATTGCAAATACGGAATCTCGTCCTATCACTACCTCCCCTTATCTTAACTGGTCGTACAGCAGCCTTTCTTCTTGTCTCTCGACCACGCGCTTTCTCCGCAACGAAGCTAAACCGGCTCTCACCCTTACTGCCCTCTGCTACCAATTAACTTACCAATGACACCGTAGGGCGCCTCCTTCAAGGGGTTCACTTAATCCAGTAAAGCGCCTTTGGGACACTTCATTCCGCAACAGCTGGTTTCCAGCATAGTTTGTACTGCAACCCTACCTATGCTAAAGCCACGGCATTTTTCCTATCAGTTAACACCCCTCCCCTGAGACCGTTGCTCTTTCATCCCCTTACCTACGCGTACCGCGTTCTACCTTTGCTGTATAATTCCACATAATCTGTCACCTAGTCTTTTTATACGGATACTCCTTTCGCAACGCCGTTGCTTTTATAGAAACAGAACGAGGTGAATTTGGTTTTCCGCTTCCCCTTTCGTTTGTCCTTATCTTTCTCTTGTCATTACTCATCGTCTCATTCCTGCTTCCAGTTATTAAGCAACATTCGCTCGCATAGGTTCTTTAGATGTTCGCAGAACACAAACTACCAACTATTACTTTGCCTTTTACATGTAGCATTTCACAATGTTGTAACAGATTTGACTTTTACACCTATCACATGATGTCACAGGTTTTCCTGGTGTTCTCTGATGCTCTCCTTTCCTTTACTATTCGTTTCCCTACCCCGGGGTCGGAAGGTATCAATAGGAACTTACCAAGGATCATACCTGACCCGTGGGCATGCGACTGAATTAATCTACAACGATAAAAGCGGATGATATCAGGCCTCCAACACACTCACACCCTTACTGGACTACGTACACTGGTCAATTGGAGCCGGATGTCCTTGTTTAGAGGATTGGATCATCTATGAGCTCTATGCAAGATGGCCTTCAAAACTTTTGCTTAACACAACGTACCTGAATTAAACCATAACTACCTACCCGTGGTCCCGCCTGTCAAGCGCCCAATCACTCGCTAGTGGCATGTCAGCAATTTCAGGCTTCTGAATCGACAACAGCAGTATGAGTTACCCAGGGAACCAACTGTTTTGCAACAGTGCTCCAAGACGTGGTGAGTTTTCGCCTGCCAAGCGTCCTCCTTACAAAATGCCACTTGTCTGTTTAACAGCAATGCTACGAGGCGGATGTAATTGGCCTCTACCTAAAGTCACTGCCCCATGATTACTCAACCAACCACACTCCCACCATGGACGTCATCCAACACTTCTCATATTATCCACCTGATCCATCGCAATTGCAGTGGCATATATTCAAACTCGTAAAACAGGAAGACACATGCGCTCCCACATACATGTATGAATTCACTGATCCAAAGTTCATGGCTAACGTGAACTATCTTTTATACCTACCCCGATAATTAGTAGTACCATTAACGTGATCGTGCCTACGTATGCGTGTCGCGCATTGCACGAGAATAAAGAATCTTTTATTTATTTATTCATAGGTTGCGTTAAGGCTACCGGTCACCAGCACTGCAAATTTCCTACTTTTGGTTCAGAATTGTTCCTCTCTATGACCTTTTTCTTGTCCCTCCGAAAGACTTTATAGAATGGTTAAATAAAATTACCTTGATCGTCCTAGCTAGGTGAAAACTTTGAAAGTAAGCCTTGTAGGTCCCAAGGCTTAGGGAGACAGCCGGGACAACTACCTCGGGCAACCTGTCCCAGTTTCCAATTGGATTCAACTCCTAAGCACCATCGGAATATTGCAACCAAGAATTATCGTCCTATGATTGTTCCACTTACTTGCGATTTCATGACTTTATACTCAGTCCACCTCGCTAGTCTATTTCTCAAAATATCAGATGCCCCAGCTGTTTTGTGTTAATGTCCTAAGGATAAAGCACCCAATTCGCAGTGTGGTCTGCGATTGATTCTATCATTGGACGTTTATCTATTATTGTCCGTACTATTGTTTTTGGCCAACCCTGTAGGCTGGTGAATACAGTGGACCTTTCTATCTATACCTTCTTCTGGTTTGTATAGTTGGATTCAGATCTCTCACATCTTTGGAGTGTCACCTCAAACAAACGCGTCATCTGCTTGTAAGATTTCTGCTTACTAGTGATACTATGGCGTTATGCCCCGTCCAACTCGCCAGTGCATTACTTCCCTCGCAATATCACAATCTTTATGAAATTTGCCCAACTACACTAGGGATACCTTACCCATCGCGCCAGTGTGGTCTGCCAATGACCCTATGCATTTCCTGCGATATCGGCTGTAATCGTTACCAGAATATTGCTTTGACCATTTAGGAGACTGCCGCAATCCAATTTATCAGTGTTTTATTTTGGCCTGAAATGTTGTAATCAAAACCATTTTGCGTCTGCAACTTCACACTAAGACTTTTATCTCCCCGCAAGCGTTCTACTTACATGCAATGGTTCTTCATCTTGGACCTGCCTCTGAAGCTCACCAGGCCGGTAGGTTATCTGCTTGGACAATTACACTATTACCGGCGGTACCAACCGTTAATGGAACACACTGACTAAGTATTTCGCTCAGCCGATGGAAAAACGGGTGCACTGTGACTGCTAGTAGCTGTACGGAGAACCGATCAAAACATGGCGTTGTCAATGGCGCATTGCTATTTAACTTTTTGTCAGCAGCGATGTCTCAGGACTTGGTGGGTTTTCGTCTGGCAAGCCTTCTCTATAAAAAGCCACACATCCGAGTAAGAGCACTGCGACGTGGCGGATGTGCTTTGCCACCAAAATAAAGTCACTGCCCACTGTTAAACACCGACCAGCTCCCGATAACGGAAAGCTGTGGACACAACGGCACATGTAGCAAACCTCACCCATTCATCAAACAGTGTTTATCGAACCTTCTATCGGGCTCATGCCCACACGAAATAATGGATATGAATTACCTGAACTATTCGAAATCCCACGCAGCATTACTGCAACGGGAACACCTATAGATTTCACCTTGCTTCCGCACCACACGTCTACCTGACTCGTATGGGCATGCCCATTATCCTTGTGGATTTTCTCGATGACAGCTGCGTACTATTTATACAGCCGTGCATGTTACGAACACTTACCTATGTCGTATGCCGTATGTAGGCATAGTTTGCTTAAGTGGCTCTGACCAAAGCTTGAGCACGTCTGTATTGGTGTAATCGTTTCATGAAGGATAAAACCATCTATGTATCATCGTGTACTAACACGTACATGTAATATACATGCATCAAATTTACAGAAATCGCAGTGGTTCAAAGGTAAAATATTGGTTGCATACCGTCGCTTGTTCACATACGTTTCCATTGCACTTCCTTTTGGCTGGCTGCCTTCCGCTTCCCGACTTTCGGCGTTTTTATGGAACGTATTTGATAAACCTGCTGACCATGCAATAAGTCTGGTCGGTCCGTAATTACCGATTCCGATCCTAACTGCATGAGACATACGGCTTTATCATCTGGATAAGGGCAAAATTCAAATCGATCAAGGGAGATCCTTTTCTCTTGTATATGGTGAGCAAACAGAAAACGTATGACGGATGACTGTGAATAATTTCGCAAGCAATTGGATTTAATAAACAAAGCAGGCGGTACTGAACTTGCTTTAAGGCAAAGAGCGCCGAATAACAACCATTTAACTTTAAAAATGGTTTCGGCAACCTAAGCGACTAAGCTAAGTTTTGGGATAAAAGTACCCTGGTATTTAATCAGCGACGAACCGGGTACCTACTGATCACTCGTTTTCAATGAAGAAGTAGCGTTCAAAACCACTCGTGGTTTGCCAGTTCGGTGCATCTGACGTGCTACGTCACGAGATTTTGTGAGGTTCAAAATCAGTTAACGGGACGATACCAAAGGCCAAGCTCCTCTAGACCAGTTAGCAAAGGAGAAAATGTCCAAACGGTTGCAATAACGCATCCAAAGGCGACAGCGCCGGCTTTTTTGTATACTAAAAGAAAGGCTGTATGAGATCCTTGCCTGTGTATACTGAATAGTTATCTGAACGAAACACAATTTATGTAGCGGAAACATCATTTACATGCGCTAATAATATAGCTCAGCCTTCGCGCCTATCGATAATTTTGCATCCGCACAATAATTTACTACTTAACACTTAAACTCTTGTGATGTCGACTAGTTATCAAGATTACATATAACCCTGGAAGTCAGTTTTCTACTCATTTACTTTTGTAAAGCTAACCTTTGGTGAAAATTGCACGTCCTTTATTTGCTTGTGTATAATTGTTCCTGTCTTCTTTGGCGTGTCACGTGTAACTTCGGGAAGATACTTTTTAATTTTATTGTATGTGGTTCATTCGCCACTTCATCGGTATGCCAACGGCCGATAAAATTTTGTGGCCATTTTCAACTTTTGTGCTACTTCCATTAGAGTACTTTATTCAAGCTTAGCCACCACGGCTTATAGGGAACAATCTGGAAGTGGAGTGGCCTTGCGATTGGGTGTAATGTTAGTGCAGAGTTAACGGAAGCAAACGGATCCCGAAAGTTTTCTTAGCTTGGGTATGTAGGCTAGGCACCAACGGCGAATTAGCGAGGACTTACCGTATTTTACGGAAGACAATTGGGCCAGACATGCCTTGACTACTGACTCCTGCTTAGCTTCCTATTCTCCGCTGGCACCTAATGAAGCTGCACCAACTGTTTTCAGATCTGGTTCGGATGGAAACTCATTTGTCGCTCCGAGTAAATAGACGTTGGAACCAGCTTCCAGAACACATCCTCATCGAATTTACCACTGATGGTTTTAAGCGTCAGGTCAATACTCTTGGGTGGCGGTGCCAAACTTTATTAGAGGACTTGTAACCAGCTTCCTGTTCCGTTTTCCCATTTTCTCTCGGTTTTGTATTACTAATTTTAGTTGACATTCCCCTTTTTTTTCTTACCGTACCGTCTGCATCTATATATTTATGAGACCCGGCCAGTTATAGGCTACGCAGCAGGGAATGGGGGAAGCAAGTTTTTGGTTTAAGGTATGCTGATTTGTGTTTAGGTTTATCCATGTATAAAACCTATCCGGCAATATCCGGTGCAACGAAAGACAGATGAAGAAGCCTTCATAACATTGTCCTTCCATTCTCGTCCAACCAAAAATTTTAACCTGCACTTATACACCAGCGCCAATACACCAGTGACCGCGCATGGTTAAGCTGGAACAGCACATTCAGCATTTATAGATTATAGAAATAAGTAGCTGCGCTACCTTTTAATGTCTGGATTTATTTTTGTTATTTCTCGATCAATGCGCACTTTTGTTTCTAAAAATAAACCTCTTAATTATTTGGCCTTGTACGTCACGAAGAGATGGTTTGGTAGTGGCTAATTTTGTAAATGACACAGTAATACGGCGCTTTTTCAAACGAATACTTATAAACCCCGTTACTTGGACCCTTTAGTGGATATTCTCGGTATTGCTCGTGGCCCGCCAACAAGGTATGGTAAATTATTTAAAAGCAATTATTCGAAGATCAATATGTGAGCAAGTTTCAGCTTTACAATATGTGTGAGCGGCAGGGAATTTCGAGCAACGACGTTCATTTATGGTATCAAATCGACCTCACAAATACTTCAGTGTTGAATTGGATTGCTATTGCGAGTGCCATCAAGTTGATGTTTTTGAAATGTGGCCTAGGATATTGTCCCAAGTACCAGTTTCCTGGCCCGCAGTCGATTCCTTGATTTTTTACTCGCAGTCAGTTGCTATGGATTTTCCATCCACAAACGTACAGTGAGTTCTCCCGGGCCGCACTTCATTTCAATTCTGTATATTTGAGCAAGTCGTTTTCATTACGCAAGTGAGTATTAGCCGCTAATAATGGACCATCCAGTTGTTGAAGAATTGTTAAAGTCCAGTGGAAGTATCTGTGGAAAGCTTGGAGGTAGACACAAGGGGCAGGAACCAGCCACGGAGAAATACAATGAAAATACCCACGAAGACATAAACAGAATGCAACAAATCGCTGTGCAGTGAAAGGTTATGCATACTGTAAATTTGTTTATGTATGTGCGATTAAATGTTATTCATGTGAATATAGAACGAGAATCTACGGCGATGCGAGCTTGGGTTGATGGCACCTTTACAGAGAAGAGGCAAGCGGGAAAATGAAGCAGGTAAAATGATAAGGAAGTAGGAATTGAGTAGTAAGGACAACATGGCTGGAGCGCCGCGAGTTTTGGGCAAGTCACTCTGGTTGACAGGAATAGGAGCGATAGCGACATTTGAGAACTGGGCGGCCAGTAGTTGTGATGGACCCCCAAGACCAGAGTGGCAGAGGCTATACTGTACAAGAGGGTATGTGTATAGCAGTACACACGAGGCTGGGTCGCGCGAGATTAGTAATTCGTACCGGGTTTTGAGTTGAAGGTGGCACACAAGTTTAGTGAGGAAAAAGCAAGCAGCAAGCTGAATGGCCATTTCTGACCAAGCTCACAAGTCATAAAAACATGTAAATGCGAAGTAAACTACAGTAGCTAAAAGACTGTTGCTTTGCGTCGCGTGTGGTATGTAAGTCGCTTTGGACGACCAGCAGCAGGGAGATAATACCATTTTGGAGTGCACGCTTAGTATTTATGCCTAGCGGTCTAGTAAAGCAGGGTGTCAGTGACTTTGCTGTAGATAAGATAAATTAAGCGACGGTACGCATACGGATGTAGCGCTGGTTCGCGCTGTGTACTTAAATCTCGCGAGGTATGGAGATAAATACAGCAGAGGCTAGTTGGGTGATGGGGTACTGTGTCAAGGTAGAAGTAAATCTAGGGCAAAGATACGAACCTGTGGGTCTGTTAATGAGTAAATTAAGAGAGAAGGTAGCGGTCCATCACGGCCAAGTCGTAGAAAAGAGTAAATAAAAAGCGAATGTTAGAAGTTATGCGTTTAGTGTCCTGTGTGGCGCCTTACAGGTAGGTCGCCCTGTTAGAAGGCCAAGTGGAGCTGATGACAATTGGTGAGTGAGCATGTAACGGTAAAGCTGGACGCCTCCTTACAGCTTGCTCCAGTGGCTTTGCTGTAAAAGGAGTTATGCAAGCGTCAGTACATGAGTGGAGGTGGCGCTGTATCGTGGTAGTTAATAAAGCTTAGAAGGTTGCGAGTTAAGGGTAGCAGAGACAATACAGTTGATGGAAAACGAGAAACAAGTTGAGCAAAACTTTGGTATAGATCGAAAGCAGTGGAGGCAGGTACGTGAAAACTTGGTGACAAGGAGGCAGTAGGGAGCAGAGCGGCCGTTTATGGCTAATATTATAAGCAGTGGAAACAAGTAAGCGGGGAGTGAATGCCAAAAGTTACATACTAGTGAGCTGCGTTTCGCGGTGCAGCTAGGTCATCATAGTTGAGAAGAAGAAGAAAGCTAGTGTCGAGCAGAGATTGAGAAACCCGTGGTAAAGCTGGACGTCCCACTACAATATAGCGCTGGAGGCCATGCTTTGAAAACAGTAAGTGAACGTAGGTACATTAATAGATAGTGCGCTGCGCCGCGCGAGTTTATAAAGTCGAACAACGCTGCGAGTAGAATTTAGTAGTGGTAAGTTACGTGAGGTGAAGCCGGTAGCAAGATGAGCGCAAACGTATGGAAAGCTCAGAAGCAGTGCGTGCAGACATATGTGAAGGTATTTTATTACTAAGTGTGGACCCTATATATTGTGTGTTTTGTCTTGCCTGTATTGAGTAGCGACTGACGAGAGCAACCGAAATGTTAACATATCGCAAACATATGTCTTCTTACTGCCTTAATGAAGTGGTTGAAGGGGACTCAGTGTTTCAAGTTGCTTAAAAGAAGACTCCCTGCTGACGTTGTGAGGTCATTGGATCGATTGTTGTCGTTGCGCTGCAAGATCACGGTGGAACGCGTGCGGGTTAAATTTTATCAAGAATGTATCCAGTCAGGTCGATTTCCATCTCGATTTGTTAAAACTCTGTCGAAAAATAAGCTGCCCGCCAACAGTGTGAATCTAGCCAGGATTGCGTCCGCACATATGGATGCATGCACTGAACGAGAGTATAAGTTCCTGGAGATACAAAAGCGATTCGCGGTGGTTTTGAATGGCCTGTCACTGGTTTGCCGTTTCAAAATTGTGGCATTTTCTGCTGAAACTCTCCAGCGTACTAGGACTAAGACACTGCGCAGCCTTCAAGGTACCCTTGTCAGAGCAGCCAACATTCCTTCCCCTACCGAGGGCCAGAAGCATGTGTACAATCTGTCAACAGCTCGGTTTACGCGAGAACAGTTGGAAGTGCTTTCGCTGGGATTAAAATATAGAATACCGCCGAAGAAGGTGGAGAGGCTCAACATACAGATTAATTTCGAATATCTACGATCAACTCAGTGACCTTTCGCCGAAATCAACGGATGATGCAGGATGGTTTCGGGCAAAATTAGTGGATATCTCGCACCAGTTCCTGAATGCGCCTATTAGTCAGAGGTGTTGCTTGAAGTCCGAACACTATGTTGCAATCAAGGAGCTGCAGAAAATGAAGGACGTGGTTTTCTTGCAACCGGATAAAGGCACGGGTGTGGTAATAATGGACAGAGCTGATTACACAGCAAAAATGGTGTCCATTCTCCGAGATATGCGCAAGTTTCGTATTGACAAGACGCTTGAGAACAACGTATTGGTGGAGAAACAAATTGCAAGGCATCTACAAATTCTTTTGCTTCATGGTTATATCTCCGAGGCACAATATCGACAGCTAAAACCGACAGGGACGGAAACACCAAAGATGAGGGGTGCGCCGAAGTTGCACAAGCCAGGAATTCCACTACGTCCAATAATGTGTATGAATAACTCACCCTACCACAAAGTAGCTCGGTGGTTGGCGAAGCTCTTAGAACCCGTGCGTAAGCTCCTTAGCACGCATTGTTTGAAAGACTCCTTTGAATTGGCCAATATTCTGGAACAAACTACACTCGACGCAGAGCTCATGTATTCCATAGACGTGGAATAACTTTTCACGAATGTTCCCCTACGTGAAACCGTCGACGACCTATGCCAATTTCTTTTGAGTCAGAACCTCTCTGTGGGCCTTCCTCTGGAGTTCCTGCGAGACTTGATATTGTTGTGCACTGAGAATGTGCGATTCCAGTTTGAAGGGACGGCATACAAACAGATTGACGGCGTTGCTATGGGTAGTCCTTTGGGACCAGTTTTGCAGATATCTTTTTAGGTTTGATTGAAAAGAAAGCTGCTGCCTGCATTGGTGAAGCCAAGCTTTACAAGCGTTATGTAGATGATATTCTCATCTTCACCAATGGGGAACATTGTGGCCGTCTTTCTGCCCTCCTGAACTCAATTCATCCTAACCTTTCTGTATCACAGGAGAGGGAACAAGAGAACAGACTGCCGTTTTTGGACGTGCTCATCAAAAGAAGGACCGATGGCACACTGCAGCACACTGTGTACAGAAAAGCGATCTGAGGGGACAATACCTACATTTTACTAGTTTCGCCCTGGTCGCATACAAGCGCGGCCTCGTGAAAACTCTTTTCTACAGAGCCAGGCGGATTTGCAGTCCGGAATTGCTCAAGGGTGAAGAAGAGTTTTTATACCAGACTTTGCTAGCCAATGGGTATCCGAAAAAATTCATTCAGATTCATAGCAGACCCCCGAAGGAGAAACTGCCAGTACAAAGAGCGGAGAAGAAGGATATTTATTTATTCTTACCGTTCAAAGGGGATCATGTGGCAAATGAAGCTGGTCACAAGCTCAGGTCCGCTCTAACGCGCACCTACACTACCGCACAACTACGACTTATCCACACTACACGAAGGATTCCTTTCCAGAGCCGTCCGAGTGGCTCGCCAATCAGTTCGGCCTCTAACATCATCTATCAGTTCACTTGCAGTTGCGGTGACACTTACATAGGCAAGACTGGTCGCCGGCTGGCTCAAAGGATGGCGGAACACTTCCCAGTGTGGCTAAGGAAGTTGCTGTTTAACCAAGGCGGAGCTGACCAAAGAATGAACCGGAACCCTGCCTCGTCTATCACCAAACACCTCATGACCACTCGTCACCAGGTGAACCCAATCGATTCATTCAAGGTGTTATTGCGCAACAGGAACCCGAGGTTGTTGGCAATTGGCGAGGCGCTACTGATATGGTTGAATTGTCCCGTGCTCTGTGCCCAGAAACAATTGAGGCAATCAATTAGATTGCCTTGGACCTGATTACGTCATTCTTATCATTCTTATCTTTCTTATCATCTTTGTTACTAAGTGTGGACCCTATATATTTTGCGTGTTTTGTCTTGCCTGTATTGCGTAGCGACTGACGAGAGCAATCGAAATGTTAACATATCGCAACATATGTCTTCTTACTGCCTTAATGAAGTGGTTGAAGGGGACTCAGTGTTTCAAATATGTGAAGTTAGTTGACAGGAATTCCGTAACAACTTCAGTGACCATTTACAACCAAGATACTGAGCCACCGAAACAGGTAACTGGAAAGTGAACGTCAAAGGCCACATGTCTATTGCGCTGACGCGCGTTATAGGTTAGTTGTCCTGGTAGACCAAAAGAAAAATGATAATATTAATTGGGAAATAAGCGTCAGCACGGAAGCTAGACACTTCATTATAGCACTTTGTCAGCTGCCTCGTCTTAGACTGGCGTAGGTTGAGAGCAGTAGATAACTGTCCAAAGCTATGCGTCGAGTGTGCTTATTAAGTTTAACATGGTTGTCTTAAATATTCGGATAACGGTGTATTATATATACTTGCACACGTCTTCACAAGAAACATTGTCTGAGATGAGTAGGGGTGTACTCTGTGTTAGCGTTTATTTCGGTTTTTAAGAACGGTTCGAACCTAAACATATTCCTATATTTTGCATAGCAAGTAGCTTACCTTGAACAATGTCACGATGCAGCTGTATCCTGCACAACAATATACGTGAGTCAAAATTTCACAAAAGTCCTCAACTAGGATTGACTGGGTGAGAAATTGTGTGCAACTGAAGCCTACCCTTTCAGTATCTCAAAAAGTTTGATGCTGATTGTTGTCTACCTTCATAATGCACAGTTATTTACCGAATGTACGTCTAATTCCAAACTTATGTTCAGATGAGCTCGCTAGGAACATTTA